>JAJOHK020000648.1:0-21925 GCA_022457215.2 Leucocoprinus gongylophorus
TATAACGGTCGCACCGTAATGAAGAACTTCGACAGAAGCGCCCTGCAATTTTCATCTTTTCAAAGTACTTTGAACATAGCGCAAACGTTGGAGTGCTTACCTTGGGATGCTTGAGCAAAACCTTATCGTTCTACCGGCATGAAGATTATCTCGGCAGTCTCCGGAACGAAGTGTTTAATAATTATAGAGTTTGGCAACCATAGCCACATGTTGCTGGCCAGCAGGATAGGATTGGTTTACAGTGACCTAACCTGCAGCCAGTATGACAGGCCAAGGCCAAGTTTCCCTCAACATCATGAAACACTTCACTGTTAAAAGTGTTGAGATACAATGTGGGGGAGAGGGGCAATTGGACATGAAGTAGAAAGTAAATTTATATTACCAAGGACATCAGGAGAGGGTGAAGATAGGTGTGTATGACAGTGCAATGTAATATTTGGTATGCTGGCTATGAATGCACAATCCTGAGATAGACTAGGAGATAAGAGAAGTCAAGATGATGAGAGGTCCACCAATGTGTGGACAGAAAGTGAAGATTTTGAAAAAAGAGAAAGGATCAAAGAAGGAGGAAAAGGAACCAGTAAAAGTAAGGAAAGTAGAAGAAACCAAGATGAATGTGGCAAGCCTCATTCCTAAGAGATTCCACAAATATTTATAAAGAAGAAATACATTAGACCATCAAAGTCATTACAAATTTTACCAGTCTTTCTTATTTCTAAGAAGAATGGGAAGAAGCAAATGGTTCAGAACTATTATCAGAGTTGAAGATAGTAGACTTAGTCTCATTTTATTTTCTCTCTTATTTTTATCTTTATTTATCTTTTATTTCTAATTTTCTTTATTAGAACTGAAATAAGAGGTAGTGATATGACCATTACAACTATCACAGGTTGGTCATATATATCATTGTCACATTATTATGTGATATAAAGAATGTCAGAGTTAAAGATAATAAACTTTAATTATTTTCATTTTATTTCTAATTTTTATTTTTATTTTTATTTATTTTAGACTTAGGGTTAGAAGTTAGTATAACTGTCATTTAATAATAATATCATATTATATGTATATAAGATAGACATTTTGTACTAGGAACTCTATCATGTTTTCTTGTCTTAATACTTTGAAACTTAAATCATAACAAAGAAGGATATAGAAGGTTCTGAAACAATAATATTATAACAGTATAAATATTACATGTTAATCTTAGAAATTACATATGGTCTTTAGGATAGATTAGATCTAGCTGTTGTAGCAACTATTAATCAAGACAACCAATAAACTACTAAGTAAACTTAAAGACAAAGAATCTTGTGAGAATTACAAGAAAACTTAACAAGAAGTTCCTGATATATTTCTATACTATATATACTACTAGTACAAGTTCTACTCTAAACTATATATCATTTATAAGTCTGCTATATTATTATCATAAGACAAACATGCTTCAACCATGCCTTTGATATTATTGTTCTAGTTTCTTCTACTATATTCTAGACTTATAATATCACATCATGTGACATATCATATAACTGTGATCACATGCCTCTTTATTATCCAAAAAAAAAAATCAAATCAAGAAAAATAAATAAAAGAAAAAGAAAATCAAAATAAAATATTTGAGTTCAAGTATACCATAACAGTAACCAAGTATAGATTATTAGTTTAATGTGTTACAACTCAAAGATCTTAGAGTAGATTAATAAATAGAATCTTATATTAGAGTAACATAAGAAAACTCAATAGAGAGCTCTGTATATGATCATCTATCTTATATATCTAAAACTAATGGTTTGTACTCTACTACATTAGCCTATCCTAAATGACTATATATTTGCCTTAAAGTTAATATATATATAACATATTGTATAATATTATTCTTTCAGAATCTTCTATTTTCTTTCATTGTAACATGTGATTGTGTAACTGTGTGACTGTGACTGATGTGTGACACTGAGTTACACCAAACTCTAACTCTGGCTCTTAAAAATAAAAATAAACAGAAAAGAAAAATTTAAGTAAGAAAGAAATTGAAAATAAATAAAGTCTACTATTTTTAACTCTAACATAATGTATATAAGATAAACAGCTTGTACTAGAACTTTATTAAGTTTTCTTATATCAACTCAATACTGTTGTGGCAACCACTAGACACAACATCTAATGATCTCACTAACAAGTAAACCTCAAAGAAGAAGTATAATGTGGGAATTCACAAGAGAACTTGACAAGGAGCCTCTTCTTAATTAAGGTCCTATTTATACAAATGGTTCATGGTCCGTGCTACTAATAATTAAACCTGCCCTATAGTCTATGCTTCAATCTCATGCTTGTCTCACTTTTTACTCAAGGCCACCATGCATACTCCATGTGCCCTGACATCACCTTCTAGATTTTTCCACCAGGTTCTAGGCCTATGACGTCACATCATGTGACCTGTCATGTGACTTCCTTGTCATGTGCCTTTTCATCATCCAAAAGAAAAGAAAAAGAAAAGAAAATCCCTATAAAGTCAGAAAATAAAAGAAAAAGAAAATAAAAATTGTCCAAAGTGTCCCATAACAAATACAAGGTTTTTCTTTTACTCTGACTCTTTAAGCTTAAGTTGTAATATTAGAACTTAATTTCCATTTCTAAGATTACTCAATTCTTTACTTTTTCTCTTATTTTCTCATTATTCTTCACTAAGAATAACATCACTTTTAGTTAAGAATAATTGCCAGGCTTTAGACATAAGAAATATATTAGTTAGATAAGTAAAGCTTAGCTGCATAGTACACTAAAGTCTACTAGTATGTTATAAGCATATTTATCTTTTGTAAATATGCTAGATAGTCTTCTTTTATATAGTAGCTCTATGCTATAGTCCACTTGTGATCAGTCTATATAGAAGAATAATAAGTATTATTAGAACCTTGTCTAAAGTAGAAAATTCTTTTTAGAATAAAATTATTTACAAATTCTTTAGAGTAGTATTTAATTGTTTAGATAGTTAGTAGATAGTATAAGACAGAACAAGAAGAAGGTTTGCTAATGTTATGAGATGAAGAAGTGTGGGAAAAGATTTCCTTATATATTAGTAGAAGAACATTATTTTATTAGTCTATAGCAAGAGAGAGAAGGTATGTGACCTGGAAGTTACATGATATTATATCATAAGACCTAAAGTGGTCTAGAAGAGTCTAGATGATGACATTAAGGAGCATGTTAACTGTATTGTTACCACATGGTATTCACATAGTATACTTATGGATGACATATGGACTTTAGAGTAGAGTGCATAGTAGAAGCATAGTTGTAATATAGACCATGATGTAGTAGTATATATAGGGTAGCAATTTAGCAGAGACTTCTTATTGAGTTCTCTTATGATTCTCACTTGATATCCTACTGAGAGATTTATTGCTTGTATTGTTATTGGTCTTTTGTTGTGGCAACCACTAGTCACAAAGACTAATGATAACACAGACAAGTAAATCTCTTAAAGTAGATCTAATATAGGAAGTTCACAAGAAAACTCGACAAGGAGTCTCTTCTTTATTAGAGTTCTATTTATACAAAGTCCACATGGTCTATGCTACTAATAATTAGCCCTGTTCTTATATCCATGCTCCATCCTCATGTCTGTTTCATTTCTTACTCAAGGCTACTATGTTGCATCCATGTACTCTTACATCATCTTTTAGATCCTTTTACCTTGTTTTAGGCCTATGACATCACATCATGTGACATGTCATGTGACTGCAGTATCACATGCCTCTTCATTGTCCAAAATAAAAATAAAATAAAAGAAAAATAAAAATTGTTATTGTTCAAACATTCCATAATATCTTTGTGACTAGTAGTTGCCACAACAGCTAATACTTATAAAGATAGAATCTAGTTCAAAATATAACTTAAAGAGTGAGACTAATACTGCTATAAACTTAAGACCTTAGAGTAGGTCAAAAGAAAGAATCTTGTATAATATTTATATAAGAGAACTTAATGGAGTTCTTGGTACAGAACTGTCATGAACTTAAGACTAGGATTAAATCAAAAGAACAGTCCTTAAATTGGGTTAATCACAAGTGAACTCAATGAAGTTTCTAAGTACAATGTATTCTACTTATATATACTAGATTGATAGTCTATACTATACATAATTCTGTTTACTTTAAAGACTATACATATTATATGTCATCAATATGTAGTATGATACTATTGTTTTAGAACCTTCTCTATTCTTTTGTGATATGTAGTCATGTAATTATCATGTTAAATCCCAATTCTAAATATAATCAACAAAAAGAAAAAGTAAAAGTAAAAGTAAATTGAGAAATAAAAAAAAATAGAGTCTAATATTTATAACTCTGATATTATCCTTCTTTAAGGTTTCTTCTCTAAAGAAACTTAACATTCTCTTCTATCTTGCTCAAATTTTCTCCAACTTCTTTAAATATTCATCTTCAAACTTTCTATCATTCCATTCAAACAAAATCTTTACTGTATACTTCTCTAGTAACTCACTCCACCTAAACTTTTTTATATTCTGGTTTAATTTTACTTTTCACATTTTCTCTATCTCTTCTTGCTACTTAACTTTTGCTTTTATTCTTCCTATAAACTTGTTTACCAACTTTGTATTTTCCAAATCTTTTTTTTTTCCTATATATCATTCTCTACTATAAACTTCTTCTATCTTACCAAATACTTTATTATCCCTCTCACTCTTCACTTATTTAAAATTTTCTTCACTTCCCACTCTTCTACTCTATCCACTTCCACTGGTTTTGGTTTTTCCACCCTTTGTTTCTACCTTTATTCTTATCTTCCTATCTAAGTCTGATGCTACTAAGATTAGTTCCATTGTAAATCTCTTTTTTAATGCTACAAATAACTTTTCTTACCTAATTTCCCATTCTTACTTTTGTTCTTTCTTTATCAACTTATGTAACAGCTTTATTATTTTCACAAATTCTTTCACAAATCTTCTATAGTAGTTTGTCAGCTCTAAAAACTTTTGTATATTCTTAACTAATTTAGAAATTAGCCAATCCAACACTACTTTTAATTTTTCCTCCTCTATTCTTATTCCCTCTGATCTGATTATTATTACCAAAAAATCTACTTTTCTTACTTTCCATTTACATTTTTCCTGCTTCATATACAAATCTTAGAATGTGGCTAGTAAATTTGTCAATCTGAAAATCATGACTGTTAGTTCAAACAACTCTTCTGGTGTTATAAAGGCTGTTTCTACTCATTCCTCTTCTTAATTCTCATATTGTTATATTCCTACCTCAAATCTATCTTTGTAAATATTTTCTTAATACTAATATTCTCAATAACATCTGAAATAAGTGATAGTGGATCACTGTTCTTTACCATCCACTCATTGAGATACTAATAATCTTGTACTATTCTTTTCTTCTTATTCTTTTTTTCTAAAAAATACTGGTGCTGTCTGAAATGATTTTTGTTAACATTCTTTCACTCTATTTTTTTCTAATCTATCTGTAAAATTATTTCAGTACTAACTTTTTTCTTCTCCTAATCTTGTTGTTTCTTCCTTCTCATCCTAAATCTTCTACTTCTCTGCTATCTTCTTTATCTCTATTATTTTACTTCCTTTTGTCTTCTTCTTCTTCTTTCTTTTGCTTTTGCCACTCTAATTTACCTTGTTTTGGCCTTTATTACTTTTCACACTCTTTTGGACACCTTGTTATCTTTACCTCTCCTGTTTTCCAATCAATCTCTGTCATTTTTCTATGTCTCTAGTAATAAATATTAACTTCTATGGTATTTTCTATTAGTCCTTTCTTATTAAATGTTCTATCCATGTTTCTTACATATATAGGCCTTTTTATTTTTTTAAATTTAAACCCCTATATTATAAGATGAGAAAGTGTAGACAGACTTTGGTAAGGACAGAGATAAGATATAGATAGTAGTATTATTATTAGTCTATGACAAGAGAGAGAGGGCATGTGACTAGGAAGTCACATGACATGATGTCATAGGCCTAGAGCAGTCTGGAAGAACTTAGGGTTTAGAAGGATTAGAAAGAGTCTAGAGATGGAGTGATGTTAGAGAACATGTTAATAGCATGGATTCCTCATGGTATACATATGGTGCACATATGTATGATGGAGATTAAAGAGTATGACATCAAGGCACATGCATATGACATGCGGGCCTTAAGGAAGAAGCATGGTAGATAAGTAATGGACATGAGGACAGAGTATGGATATTAGGGTAGGATGATGTACAGTCATAGCATGGACCATGGAACTTTATATAAATAGTCAGTAGAATACTGTTGTGGTTCTCTGTTGAGTTCTCTTGTGAATTACACAACTCATGTTCCCTACTAGATATCCCTCTTGTGAGATTTATTGCTTGTGCTGCTATTAGACATTGGTCTAGTGGTTGCTACAACACCCTACTTTTTTGCAAATTCTAAACTTATTACCAGTTCTGTTGTCCTGCTATCTAACAACACTTTTACTGTAATTTACTTCTGTGTATCTATTCTTTTTAACATAATTTTCACTGTTACTTCTCTTAATGATTCCTTTTTTATTTTCCTTATATTTCCTTCTTTCTTTGCTTTCATCTTTGATTTTTCCTCCCTTAATATTGTCCTTTTATCTTTTTTAAATTTCTCTAGATCCAAGATACTAGCTTGTATTACACAGTTAGCCAGTATATTAAATTTATTGTAAGAATCTAGTCAAGAACTACTAGATTATCTTCTTCTTTTAAATTGTCCACACTGTTCCTATTGTTTCTATATTTTATTCTCCTTTCTTGGTCCAATATTTCTGGATTTTTATAATTCTGCATAATGTGGCCAAATTCTCTACAACTATAACAATTTCTTCCTCTGTCTACTTTTATTACATTTGAGTTCCTTTTTATTTCTTCTCTCTTTCCTTGTTCTTATAGAGGGTTTTTGACCACCACTGGATTTATCCTTTCTACTTCTTTCATTGGGGTAAGTTCTACTAGTACTCATTGTATTTCCTGTCTTTGGGACCACATTTAAAGTAAAGGTAGTTGTTGTCAGGAGTACAGTATGAAGTACATATATAGTACCAGCTAGATGTCAAAGCTAAGCTTGACATTGCACACTTTTAGTATAACTGGTTCAGTAGCTAGTCTGTTTCTAACATAATGTCAAGCTTCCAAGTAGTTAGCAGTTTGACTCCTAGTAAAACCATTCCCTTTAAATGGACAGTTGTTAGCATGGAAGCATGATGTGGCCAGAAGTGTCACTAGAGATGGTACTAGTTGCTTAGTTACACATCTCCATTAAACTGGACACTCTATGAAGCAGAGTTTACTGGGTCCTTTAGAAACTCCATAAGACTGTCAAGGCTCTGAGACCACAACATGTGGTATAACCCTTAAGTGCAGCTATTCATATAACTTCTATATGGGAACCACATGTCTTGAAAGGGGGATACTGTCAGGAGTACAGTATGAAGTATATATATTGTTACAATTCACAAAGACTTAGTGTTGTCTTAGGAAAAGAACCTTGTATAGAGTTACACAAGAGAACTCAATAGAGAACTCTGTACAAGATAGTCTACCTTATACCTTTCTACATGGTCCATGCTAGCTACTATGCACCCTACCATAAACTACCATGTATAAGCTTTAAGGTTAATATGTATTGTACATGTTGTATGACATCATCCTTCCAGAATGTTCTATATTCTTCTATGTGTCTTGTGACCATCACTAACCCTAACCTTAAGTTCTAAAAATAGAAAAATGAAAAATAAACCAAAAGTAAAATAAAAATGAGAAAAGAAAATAAGAAAATCTAAGTCTATTTCTTGTAATTCTGATATATATAGTACCAGCCAGATATCAAAGCTAAGCTTGATATTGTGCACTTTTAGCATAACTAGTTCAGTAGCTAGTCCATTCCTAACAATGATGTATGAAAGGACATAGAAGGTTCTAGAAAGATGATGTCATACAATATGTACAATACATATTGACCTTAAGGCTAACACATGGTCATTTAGGATAGATTAGGAGTAGCTAGTATAGACCATGTATGTTATGGGACACTCTGAACATAAACAATTTTTTATTTTATTTTCTGACTTTATAGAGATTTTGTTTTTTTTTTTCTTTTAGACGATGAAGAGGCACATGACACTGTAGTCACATGACATGTCACATGGTATGATGTCATAGGCCTAGAAGGTGGTAGAAGGATCTAGAAGATGATGTCAGGGCACATGTATATAACATGGCAACCTTGAGATGTATATGAGGAAGTAGCACAGACTATGAAGACTTTGTATAAATAGAACTCTAATTAAGAAGAGGCTCCTTGTCAAGTTCTCTTATGAACTACCCACAATATATCCATTTTGAGATTTACTTGCTTGTGCTATCATTTGTCATTGTGATAAGTGGTTGCCACAATAATGTGGATTTAGTATATAAGATAGACTATCTTGTACAGAGTTCTCTATCGAGTTCTCTTGTGTTAACCATAATACAAGGTTCTTTCTCTTGATCAACTCTAAGGTCTGGAGTTTGTAATATATGCCACATGTTGTGATCTCAGAGCTTTGACAGTCTTATAAAATTTCTAAAGGACCCAGTAAACTCTGCTTCATAGAGTGTTCATGTTATAAGACAAGTGTGTGGACAGACTTGGACTAGGGTTAGGGTTTGGACAAGTATATATTGTAGTAATAATTATTAGTCTACAACGGAAGAGAGATAGGATATAGGCACATGACCTGGAAGTTATGTGACAGAGTCTAGAGCGGTCTAGAAGAACTTAAGATCTAGAAGGATCGAGAAGAGTCTAGAAGGAGTTAGAGTTAGGGATAATATCAAGGAATATGGGTTCCTCATGGTGTACATATGGTGTGCACATGTACAGTGGAGATTTGTAATAACCTTAAGCTTGAGCTCAGGTTGCACTTAGGCAAAGACTTGAGGAAGTATAAGGGATTAGATAGAAGTGGTAAAGCATAAGGATACAGGAATGTATCTATGCTATTTGTACTAGTTCATAAGTCCACAACGAGACATACATGAGGATGAAAACATGAAGAGACTGCAAGGATGAAGCAAGGTAACAACACTTTCTGCATGAGGCACTGACTGAGACTACATGTGGTGCAGCCGATCATATCGTCATACCCTTTACCCATGTCCATGCTGTCTCCAGGAGGCATCAATTGTAACAAGATTAAAGGTATGATGTCAGGGCATATGTAGAAAGCATGGTGGCCTTAAGGAAAACATATGTGGATGAGTAATAGGACATGAGGATGATGCATGGACATTAGAGCAGGAGTAATATTATTGTAGCACGGACTAGGAGTCTGTAATATAAATAGAGGATCAATACAGCGAGGGCTCCTTGTCAAGTTCTTTTGTAATCACCACTATGAGATAGTCTATTGGAGAGCTTTGCTAAAGTTAGCATACTACGAGTGTTGTTTTGGCGAGTGGTTGCTACAACAGTCCAGTTTAATGGAGATGTATAACTAAGTAACTAGTACCATTTCTAGTGACACTCCTGGCCATATCATGCTTCCATGCTAACAACTGTCTATTTAAAGGAAATGGTTTTACTAGGAGTCAAACTGCTAACTACTTGGAAGCTTGACATTATGTTAGAAACAGACTAGTTACTGAACTAGTTACACTAAAAGTGTGCAATGTCAAGCTTAGCTTTGACATCTGGCTAGTACTATATATATACTTTATACTGTACTTCTGACAATATGAGTATAAGGGTCGACTGCTAATTGAAGAGTTCAAAAATGATATGAATGGAGCAATAAGGAGAAAGCTGATAGAAGCGGAGAATCAACTAGACTTAATTGAGTAGTGGTTTAAGAGAGCAATGGCCTTAGACAGAAATTGGAGGGAGAGTAGAAGAGAGAAAGAAAGGCTGAGGAGATAAAAAGAGCAGGGGGGAACAGTTTCTAAACAACAGGAACAAAGACAGATATTGCCACAACCCCAAGTGTGGTAGAGGAGGCAGAAAATACTACCTCAGTAGGTGATAACAGAGCCTGTTCTGATAGAGGAAGTTGAGAGAACAAATGCAGTGGTAGTGAAAGAAGGGCAGAAACAAGGAATAATGGGAGCTTCTAAGAGAGACCATTATTGTTATGGAACACTTTGGACATGAATAATTTTTATTTTCCTTTTTCTTTTATTTTCTGACTTTATAGGAATTTTGTTTTCTTTTTCTTTTTCTTTTAGGCAATGAAGAAGCATGTGACAAGGAAGTCACATGACAGGTCACATAATGTGATGTCATAGGCCTAGACTATGATGGAAGGATCTAGAAGATAACGTTAGGGCACATGGAGTATACATGGTGGCCTTGAGTAAGAAGTGAGGCAAACATGAGGTTGAAGCATGGACAATAGGGCAGGTCTAATTATTAGTAGCATGGACCATGAGACATTTGTATAAATAGAGCTCTAATTAAGAAGAGGCTCCTTGTTGAGTTCTCTTGTGAAATTCCCACTAGATATCCGCTTTAAGAGATTTGCTTGTTGTGTGATTATTGGACTTTGTGTCTAGTGGTTGCCACAACACTTATGCAATAGAAGTAGATAGAGGAAGAAATTGCTATACCTACAGAGAATTTGGGTACATGGCCTGACACTGTAGAAATAGAAAGCAGAGAGGTAGGATAGAGGAGGGGAGAAGACTAGAGTATAGAGAAAGGAGAGAGAGAAATTATAAACACTCAGACAATTTAAAAGGGATGGAGAATCTAGAGTCTCTTGACTAGATTCTTATAACAAATTCAATGTACTAGCTAGAGAAATAAAAGTTGGTATACTAGAATCAGAGGGAGTTAAGAAAAAAGTAGAAGGAGAAAAATTATTAAGAGAAGTAACAGTGAAGATAGGATTGGAAAGAATAGATATATAGGAGAGGATAACAGTGGAAGCGCTGTTGGATAGTGGAGCAACTGAGCTAGTTATAAGCTCAGAGTTTGCAAAAAAAACAAGGATTTAAGCTGAAGAAGTTGGAAAGACTAATGCATGTAAGAAATGTGAATAGTTCACTCAATAAGGAAGGACTTATTGAACATACAGTAGAAGTAAATATCTATTATCAAGAACATAGGGAAAGAATGAAGATTGATGTTATTAGAGAGCAGAAGTAGACAGTAATTTTGGGAATGCCATAGCTAGCCCGCCACAATCCAGAAATAGATTGGAAGATGGGAAAGGTAAAGATGATGAGATGTCCAGAGGAGTGTGGAAAACAGTGGAGACTGACACAGGGAAAATCAGGGTGGCAGAAACAGAAGGAGGAAGAGGCAAAGGAGGAAGTAGGAAAGAAATGAGAAGAAAGAGAGGAAAAGAGAAAACAAAGGAAGGAAAAGATGATGGAAGTAAAGAAAGTAGTGGAGGAATAGGAAATATGGGATAAAGAAAAAGAAGCAAAGAAGTTAGTTCCAAAGAAATTTCATAGGTGAATCAAAGTCTTTGGCAAGAAACAGTCAGAGAGGATGCCTACTTAAAAAGTCTGGGACCATGCTATTGACTTGAAGGAGAGATTTATACTGAGGAAGTAAAAGGTGTATCCACTATCAAGAGAGGAGAGAGAGGAAGTAAGGGAGTTTGTCAAAGAGCAATTAAGAAAAGGGTACATTAGACCCTCAAAGTCACCTCAAATGGTACCTGTGTTCTTTGAAGGGAAGAAGGATGGAAAGAAGAGAATGGTATAAGACTATCAATATTTGAATAAGTGGATGGTGAAAAATAACTACCCATTACCATTAATTTCAGACATATTGAAAAATATTGGTACCAAGAAAGTATTTACAAAGATGGACTTGAGGTGGGGTTACAATAATGTGAGGATTAAGGAGGGAGATGAGTGAAAGGTGGCCTTTACAATACTAGAGAGATCCTTTGAACCGATGGTGATGTTTTTTGGGTTAACAAACTTGCCAGCAATATTCCAAACAATGATGAATAAGTTACTGAGAGATTTGATTAACACAGGAAAAGTGGCAGTATTTATTGATAATGTTATAATTGGAACAGATATGGAGGAAGAGTATGATGAGATAGTAGCAGAGGTTATAAGAAGATTAGAAGAAAATGGTTTATATGTCAAACCAGAAAAATGCAAGTGGAAGGTTTGAGAGGTTGGATTTTCAGGAGTAGTGATAGATCTAGATGGGATAAAAATGGAAGAAGAGAAGGTGAAGGGTGTTTTGGATTGGCCAACACCAAGGTGTGTCAAGGACATTCAAAAGTTTCTTAGATTAGCAAATTATTATTGTCAATTCATATAAGGCTTTGCATCTATAGCAAGACTATTACATAATACGGTGAAGAAAGATAGAAAGTGGGAGTAGACAGAAAGGCAAGAGGAAGCATTTAAGAAGTTAAAAGAAAAATTTACACAAGAACTGATGTTAGTGGTACTGGACCTGGACAAAACAATAAGGATGGAGATGGACACATCAGACTATGCTACAGGAGGTGTATTATCTATGGAATGTGAAGATGGAAAATGGAGACCAGTTGCCTTTCTCTCAAAGTTATTTAATAAAACAGAGAGAAATTATGAAATACATGACAAGGAGATGTTGGTAATCATAAGGGGATTGGAGAACTGGAGACATCTGTTGAAGAGCATGCAATTCAAGTTTGAGATCTGGACAGATCACAAAAACTTAGAATATTTCATGAAAGTGCAAAAATTGAATCAAAGATAAGCTTGATGGGTATTATACCTGTCAAGATTCAATTTTACCTTGAAATATATTCCAGGAACAAGAATGGGAAAGGTGGATGGACTAAGTAGGAGACTGGACTAGAAAGTAGGTATGGAAAGAGACAATGATAATCAAATAATTATAAAAGACAATTGGCTCTGTAAATTAGAAGAAGTAGTAATAGAAGGACTGGAAGTAGAAATAATAATAAAAATAAAAAAGGCTAGAAGTAAAGATAAAGAGGTAGTTAGAATAGTAGAGGAAATGAAGAAGGCAAAGATAAAGCAATTCAGAGAGAAGAATAGTGGATAGAAGGGGATTTGGTACTGAAGAAAGAAAAAATATATGTGCTGAAGGATGAAGAATTAAGGGTAGAAATTATTTAGCTACATCATGATGTACCAGTGGTGGGATATAGAGAAAAATAGAAAATGGTAGAATTGGTCACTAGAAATTATTGGTGGCCAGGAGTAATAAGAGAAGTAGGGAGATATGTGAAAGGATGTGACTTATGTCAACAGATGAAGAACAGGATAGAGGAGATAGCAGAGAAGTTGAAATTAGGGGAAGTTTCAGAAAAACCTTAGATACATATTTTGGTAGACTTTATTACTAAGTTATCAATAGTAGCAGGAAAAGATGCTATCTTAGTAGTCTGTGATAGACTATCAAAGATGACACACTTTGTAGCAATGACTGAAGGAACAATGGTGGAAGGGTTGGCTAGATTATTTAGGAATAACATGTGGAGATTGTATGGACTACCAGAGAGTGTGGTATTGGACAGAGGACTATAGTTCACTGTGGAGTTAACCAAAGAGTTAAACAAAATGTTGGGTATACAAACAAAGTTGTTGACAGCTTTTCATCCACAAATAGATGAACAAACAGAGTGAATAAATCAAGAATTAGAATAGTGTCTTTGATTCTTCATAGACTATAGGTAAAAGGATTGGCCAGAATAGTTAGCATTGGCAGAATTCATGGTTAACAATGAAGTACACTTGACTATAAAGGTGTCTCCGTTTATAGTGAATTATGGAAGGGAATTAAGAATGGGAGGAGATATCAGAAGAAAGGGAAAGATAGAGAAGGCAATGGAATTTGTAAAAATAATGAAGAAGGTGCAGAAAGAGGCAGAAGCAGTATTAAAAAAGGTGCAGGAGGACATGAAAAGGCAGGTGGATAAAAAAAGAAAGAAAACAGAAGAATAGAAGAAGGGAGATAAAGTAATGCTAAGTACAAAAGACTTAGTTTTTAAAGAAAGACCAGTAAGAAAGTTAGTAGAGAGGTTTGTAGGACCATATGAAATTGAGGAGGTGGTATCAACCAATATAGTCAAACTACAATTACCAAGTTCGATAAGAATTTATCTGGTGGTTAATGTTAGCCAAGTGGTCCAATATAGGGAATAGGTGGAGGGCTAGAAAAAAGAAAAAGAAAAACCAGTAGAGGTAAAAGGAGTTGAGGAGTGAGAGGTGGAAAAAATCTTAAATAAAAGAAAAATAAGAGGAGTAGAGAAATATTTGGTATGATGGAAGAGGTTTACAACAGAGTGTGATACATGGGAAAAGAGGGAAGATTTAGGAAATGCAAGAGATGCATTGGAAGAATTTGAAGGGAGGATGAATGCAGAGGTAAGGAAGCAAGAGAAGTTAGATATGATAGAAGAAAAAGATTTTAGGAGAGGAGAATTACTAGGAAAATATACAGTGAAGATATTATACAGATGGGATAATGGAAAGTTTGAGGAGGAATATTTGAGAAAGTTGGAAAGGAACTGGCAAAAATGGAAGTTAGTTTCTCCAAAGGAGAAACTTTAAAGGAGGAAAAAGACTTAGTTTTTTCTCATTTTCTCATTTTATTTTATTTTATTTTCAATTTACTTTTCATATTTTTCTATTTATAGAACTTAGGGTTAGGGTTAGTTGTGTGACACAAAAAGAAAGATGTAAAAGGTTCTAGAAGAAGTGATATCATACAGTATATATACTATATATTGACCTCATACCTAACACATAGTGGTTTAAGGTAGGGTGCACAGTAGTTAGCATAGACCATTGGAATAGGTATATAAGGTAGTCTACTTTGTATAGAGCTCTTTATTGAGTTTTCTTGTGTTTTACTCTAATATAAGAGTTTTATTCTTTTATCCAACTCTAGGGATTTAATAATCATAATAATTATGTGATTTGTAACCATTACTGTGACCATGTCATCTGATGTGACTGATGTATGACAGCATAATCTTGTCACTCTAACCCTAACCCTAGTTCTAAAGATAGAAAATGGAAAATAAAATTAAAATTAAAATTAAAATAGAAAAGAAAAGGAAAATAAATTAAGTCCACTACTTTTATCTTTGACGGTATAACTCTTGGGTGCAGCTATTTATATAACTTCTATGTGGGGACCACATGCCTTGAAAGGGGAATACTGTTAGGAGTATAGTATAAAGTATATATATAGTACCAGCTAGATGTCAAAGCTAAGCTTGACATTATGTAATTTAAGTGTAACTAGTTCAGTGGCTGGTCTGTTTCTAGCAGTTGTAGTCTTACTCCTCTCTAATTATTTTTCACTTTTTCTTGCTTCTATCTCTGATTTTTGCTTTCTCTCCTCTTCTACTCTTCTTCCAGTACCTGTCTAAATTAGTGGCACACTTGTACTATTGTTTAATATTAGTTGGAGATCTCTCTGGCTTCATTAGCTTCTTTCTTATTACCTTATTCATTTACTCTTAAATTTTTCTACCAATACTTTTTCTTTATATCTACTATTCTTAGCTACTTTCTGAAATTTCTGCACAAATTCTTCTATAGTTCTTCCTTCTTACTCTATTATTCTAAATTCTACTACTTTTACTAACTCTTTATTTTCTCCAAGCTCTTTTTTTAATTTCAACAAAAATTCTCTAGCTAATCCAAATTCTCTAATAAATTCTCCTTCCATATCTCCACTAATCCTTCCTACACATATGACAGTACTTATTAAATTTGTTCTTCCACCATTGCCCCCCTTATCCTCATCCTTAGATATAATTTACATACTATAATAAAACTTTCTACTTTTCCTGCTTCTCTATTAAAAACTGGTGGCTTGGCCATCTCTATATTAAATTCAGTGTTAGATTCTTTTGTTGTATCTTTTGCTCCTATTATTACTTCTTTAGCAATAAGGGCTTGAATCTATACTTACATTGCTGCTAACTATTTCTGTTATTGTTTAATAATTTGATAAAGATTATGCTAACTCATGGTGTTGTATGATGAGGGAAAATCAATGGATAATAGTAATTGTAGTAGTGGTGTTGGTAGTGAAGATATATAAATTAGTAGTAGAGAGAAGCCAGTACTGGCTTTGCTCTTTAACTCATACTTAGAACTGAAATAATCTCTATAAGTATTAGTGAGCTCTCTTCTCATCCTACCTTATATTGTTTTACTAACTATCTCAACTACTGAATACTACATTAAAGAACTGTAAATGATTTTGACCTAAGAAGATTATTCTACTTTAAGGAAGATCTTAAAAATACCTGCTGTTCTTCTACATGTACTGGTTACAAGAGAACTAATAGCACAGAGCTGATACAGAGAAAAAGGTATAGAACACATTTACAAAAGCCAATATATCTGAAATACACTGGTAGGCTTTGGTGCAGATAAACAGCTGAACTTTCCTTGTCTAGCTAGTATACCTCTTATATCTAAAGTCTGGCAATTCTTCTTGACTAAAAGACTATGTTATCCTTCAGTCAAGAATGATGAAAGAGATAAGTGTTGAGAGGGTTTTGTGTTGAATAGTCTCAGAAAGGATATTAAATTCTAGTATTATAAACTTAAGACTAGGATTAAATCAAAAAAACAGTCCTTAGATTAGGTTGATCACAAGAAAACTTAATGAAGTTTCTAAGTATAATGTATCTTACTTATATATGCTAGATTGATGGTCTGTGCTATACAAAATCCTACCTACCCTAAAGGCTATGTATATTACATACTATTAACATATGGTATGACATTATTGTTTTAGAATTTTCTTTATCCTTTTAATATGTGGTTTTGTAGCCATGATAGTGATTACATTATATGATCATTATGTTAAATTCTAACCCTAAATATAATCAACAAAAAGAAAAATAAAAAGAAAAAATAGAGTCTAATGTTTACAATTCTGATACTATATATAATATATATGATATTATCTTGTTTCAGGGATTTTTACAATGTATTATGTGACCATGTGACTATGTGACCATAATAACATTGTATGACAGTGACATATGACATCATGCTAATCCCTAACCTTAAGTTTCAAATAAGAAAATAAATGAAAAGAAAAATAAAAAAGAAATGAAAATAAGTAAAGTCTACTGTCTTCAATTCTAACAAGTACCAGTTCCTCTCTATTACCTTTATACATATTCTCACTTTCTACACCACTACTAATACTCTTGACTCCATCATCAATTAATTCACTACCTTTTTATTATAAGTGTAGTTATCAGTAGGGGAGCAGAAGCAAACTTAAGACCTAAAAATGGATTCTAAGTAGAGATAGCAAAACTGTCTTTTTTTAATAGAGAGACAAGCAAGATGGTAGGATTTGTAATAACATGTAGATTGTATATAAAGATAAAGATGAGAGATTTGAAAGTCAAAGAGCAAGTTTAGTAAATACTAATTTATATATAAGAAGGTATTGAAGGAGAATATATTGGAGAATTTAGAGCCAGAAAAGTTGAAATTCACATCTATAGGAGACTTTTTGGTAGAGCTGAAGAGGAAGCTTGGTAGAGGAGATGATGAACTGACAAAGATATGGATATGTCAAATATGGTTTATACTTGAAGAGAGAAAAAGTCTAAAGGAATTAGCAGAGTTTAACAAGTATAAAAGCTTATAGGGTTTTAGACTTTCTGGAACAACTTTGGCTTTAACTTATATATTATGCCTTCTACTAGTCATATAGTTGTAATTTCAGAGAAAGGTCTTTGAAGATGGAAATAGGAGTTATAAGAATAGGAGTAAGTATATTACTATTGATATCAGAGTCTTTAGTTGATTACCAGACTAGTTATTACAGAGTAACTACCAGCCTTAAATACATAGAGTCAAATGAAGAAGTACTCAAGTAGAGCTCTAAGTGATATCAACAGCTATATTGAGCAGATATTTCAGTAGTAAAATACTACTAGAGGTCTACCATAGTATTCATAGAGGAATAACTATAAAAATGATCCAAACAAGTCCAAATATCCATAGAGTTGATAAAAATGAGGCCAAATATTTACAAAGTTTTAATAGAAATAAGAATAAATATTTGTAAAGTTTTTATATTAATGAGTTTACTATAAGAGATAAAATACTTTGGCTTGAATAATAGTATGAACTTCACTATAAAAAGTAAAATACCTATGATATTTGAGTATTACCTTTATAGAAAAAAAGGTATAACCCAGAATAGAGATGAATTGCAATCTTTGTGGAGAAAGATATAGCTTAGATATGAGTTGAGTATTATTTATATTAGAAGTGAGCATAACTCAAAGTTTAGACTATGACAAGGTAGTAGAACTTAGGCAAGTAGAACAAGGTCCTTGAAATATAGATGAATTTATTCAGATGTTAGCAAGGGGAAGTGATTATGAAGGATGAACATTGATTGAAAAGTTTAAAAAAGAGATGAATAGTGTTATAAGATAAAAGCTGATAGAAGTAGAACAACCTCCAAGAAGCATAGAACAGTAGTATAAGTAAGTGATTAATTAAGATAGGCATTGAAGAGAGTAAGTGAGAAAAAGAAAGGCTGAGGAGTAAGAAGAAATCAGAGAATCAGGAATAGAGACAAGCTGGATTAGCAAACAGCTAAGAGAGGTTGTGCTTAATCTTGTCCCAAATCTGGTTAAGGAAGTGTTGTAGCAACCACTCACCAGAACGGCACTTGTAATATACTGACTTTAGCAAAGCTCTTAGTAGGCTATCTAGTAGTGGGGATTACAAGAGAACTTGACAAGAAGCCCTTGCTACATTGCTCCTCTATTTATATAAATACAACGTGGTCCGTACTACAACAATATCTAGTCCATGCCTCTATCTCATGTTCTATTACTAAGGCCACCATACCATATATATGTGCCTTAACATCATACTCTTAATCTCTATTATACATGTATGTACCATGTGTACACCATGAGGAACCTATGTTCCTTGATGTCATCCCTAACCCTAACTCTGATCTAAACTCCTCTCAATCCTTCTAGACCTTAAGTTCTTCCAGACTATTTTAGACTCTGTCACATGACTTCCAGGTTATGTGCTCTCCATCTATTGTAGACTAATAATTATTTACTGTTCTATATCCAGCTAACCCTAACCCTAGCCAAAGTCTGTCTGCACTCTCGTCTTATAACAGGAAGCAAGAGATGTAGCAGGTATTGGTAAGGCCTGCTCTAATAGAAGAAGTTGAAAGAATAAATATAGTCATTATAAACCCAGAGAAATAGTAATAGACAGAATTCATGTCTAGACATGATTCTTATATAATAGACATAGATAAAACTAAGTTTACCCTCTTAATATTTGATATATACAGTAAGTCAAGTTGAGTTTGTTGTAAGTTATACTAAGTTGTTTGTATGTAAGTAGTTCTTATAAAAGCTATTACAGCTTGGATTGTTAGCAATAGACTAGCCACTGAACCAGTTATACTAAAAGTGTGTAATGTCAAGCTTAGCTTTGACATCTGGCTGGTACTATATATATACTTCATATTGTACTCCTGACATGGATATTATAATATACTTGAACTTTTATATTTTATTCTTATTTTATTTATTTCTTTTGGTTAATAAAAAGATACATGAATATAATTACATAATTTGATGTCACAGGTCTGGAACATAGTAGAAGAAACTAGAACAATAATATCAGAAAGCATGTTTATAGTATATTATTCTTATGAATATATATAGTAGATTTATAGATAATATATGTATTTTAGAATAAGACTTGTATAGTATAGGATAGAAATACATTAGAGACTTCTTGTTAAGTTTTCTTATAATCTTTATAAAACTCTTTGCTTTGAAGATTACTTAGTAAGTTGTATAGAAGATGGATTGGATCAAGTTTGGAAACTTATTTAGGAATAGATGTAGTTATTCATGAGAGTAGATAGAGTTACCTAGATTATAGATTAAGCTAGGATTGTTAAAGTTTAAGATAACAGACTT
The DNA here is from genome assembly GCA_022457215.2 of Leucocoprinus gongylophorus. Taxonomy (NCBI): domain Eukaryota; kingdom Fungi; phylum Basidiomycota; class Agaricomycetes; order Agaricales; family Agaricaceae; genus Leucocoprinus; species Leucocoprinus gongylophorus. Next base: position 19,971 of record JAJOHK020000648.1, read on the forward strand.
GGTTTATTTTATTTTCTTATATCAAACTTTGTATAAGGGTTATAGCATAATGTCACAACTGTCACAGTCACTCAATCATATGTCACATGAAAGAATAAAGAAAGTTCTAGAACAATGATATTACAATAGTATATTCACTATATTTTAATCTTATGAATAATGTATAGCCTTTAGAGTATGTGTCATATACAAGTCCACCTGTCCGGAAACAACATCCCTGTGGTGAAACCACCTCTGAACCATACAAGCCTGCCTTCCATGGCAGCCATCTTTCTCGCAACACGTCTCATGGCTGTTATGGTACGAGAGTATGGACAGACTTTGGCTAGGGTTAGGATTAGCTGGACAAAGATAAGATAGTATATTATTAGTCTACAACAGATATAGGGTTAGGAGATAGGCATGTGACCTGGAAGGCATATGATAGGCTAGAATAGTCTAGAGCGGTCTGGAAGGACTTAGGGTCTAGAAGGATTGGGAAGAGTCTAGAGTTAGAGTTAGGGTTAGAAGATGACATCAAGGGACAAGGGTTCCTCATGGTGCACACATGATGTATGCATGTACGACAGAGATGAAGACATATGACATAGAACAATGGAGAGAAGATGTCAGGGCACATGTAGGAAGCATGGTGGCCTTATGGAAAACACATGTGGATGAGTAATAGGACATGAGGACGGAGCATGGACTTTAGGGTCGGTAATATAATGTTGTAGCACAGACTAGGACAAAGTAGTATATATAGTGGTAGATAGAGTAGGAGCTCCTTATCAAGTTCTTCTTGTGTCAACCCTATACAAGGTTTAGTCTCTTAACCAACTCTAAGGTTTTGAGTCTATAACAATGGTGATGCTGCAACTCTCCAGATATTCCATCTTCCACGGCAGAGATACTCCTATTCAACTCAGTCTTCCATGACGGAGTTACTCCTGTTAGTGTCTCAACACTAAAACCTCTGCTTGGGGCAATAGGGGTTTTTTCACTGAAACACCGAGCATCTTCTATAATATCAGTTTGTATATAAGACTAGTAGTTATACTGTAATTTGCTAGTCTGATAATCGACGAAGATAACCTCTTATTGAACTCAATCTCCGGTGTTCAATGGCAACACACTAATCAGTACTTACTTCCACTCAGACTTTCTCTCCTTCATCTGGAGTTGCGACCACGTAGCAGACAGATGGCACAGCACATAAGCTGAAGCCAAGGTCGTTCCACAAGTCCGCTCATCTCTGAGTCCATTCTGCAGACTTCCACCCCGGTGTGAACTGCGTCTGACAGGTCCAAGCACAAGGAGGTCACCGCAGGAGATGAGGAGGAGCAACGGCCCTCCAAGAAGGCTAGAGGAAAGCAACCGGGAAAGTACAGCGGGGGTGCTGCAGTCAAGATGGGGGGTGCTACCCCCTACAAAAGGTGTGTGTGTCCTGGGCAGGATTGCCTAGTACACCCCTCAAGGTGAGTAATTATTTATTATACTTATTATTATTTTTTAATAATTTTCCTTTTCATAGTCGCTCCCTTGCCTGTGCCGGGTGCATCGCACTCAAGCAGTAGTGTGTACCCCACACTAATACCAACACCCCAGCCATGATCCCCACTTATGGCGGGGTTCTAAGTACCATTGAAAAGGCACTCTAGGAGCTTGTGGAGGAGTACCGAGGAGTCGAGAAGTCCCTCCGGGACTTGGTGGAGGGCCAGGAGAGGAATACAGCCTAATTGGAGAGGATTGGGGCTGCGATGGAGTGAAGATGGGGCTCAGAAGAAGAGAGCAGGAAGGAGGAGAATGGAGATGATGTGGAGGAGTCCGAGGATAGCCCCAGAGAGGGTGTTGTGACAACCACTTATCGCAAGGACAAATGATCACACAAGGAGTAAACCTCTTAGTGAGAGTATCAAGTGGGGAATTCACAAGAGAACTCGACAAGGAGTCTCTGCTAAATTATCATCCTATAT
>JAJOHK020000649.1:0-21916 GCA_022457215.2 Leucocoprinus gongylophorus
CGTTCTGCATTGCTTCTCAATGCTTGCCAAGTACGTTTTCTTGTGGTTCAATTGTTTCGACTGGAAATCAGCACAAGTGACTTCAAGTTCTGTTCGAATTTGCTGCGCGAGCGTCAAATGAAATGAGCTTTATCTCAGTCTTAGTACTTTAATCTTTTCTCTTCTTTCTTAATACTCTTGTTAATACTGCTATTTGGGCCTACATGGCTGCCATTTGCTTTGCTTGTTACCTTATTAAGAGTGAAACTGCTTTATCTAGTTATGTTGACTTATGTTATAGTGGAGCAGGAAATTGATTAGTAATGATGTTAGTAGTAGTAGTGTAAGAAGAGATGTATAATGATAAGGGAGAAAAGCTAGTCTAGTCTTGCTCTCAAACTTATATTCTGAACTTAAAATAATCTCAGTAAGTGCTAGTAGGCTCTCTTCTTGTTCTATCTCACACTATCTATTGATTACTTAAGCTACTGACTACTGTCTTAGAGAAAATGTAATTTAAGAAGACTATTCTACTCTAGATGATTATTAAGTATAGTCCACACTTGAGAGACAAAAGTCTGAAGAAAATTATGCAGAATTTGACAAGTATAGAAACATATCAAAACTAATGGAGATGTAGACTTTTGTTAGGAGTAATTTACACTTGCTGTATTTATCTACAAATGTAGTATAGAAGATAAGAGCAGAAGAGTAAACTTAACAAATATATAAGAGACCAGAGATAGTGTTATATGGATAATCAACCTTGGCTTTAATGGATAATGTTGTACCTAGCCTATTTATTATATAGTTGTAATTTACAGATAATAAAAACTTGGAAGGATCTCAAAACAAGTGTGGTACAAGTCCAAGTTAATTATCAGACTGAGAAATAGTATATAGTGGCTAATATGTTGTGGCAACTACTAGACACAAAGTCCAATAATCATACAAACAAGTAAAGCTCTCAATAGGCTATTGATGTAGGGATCACAAGAGAACTCGACAAGAAGTCTCTGCTAAATTGTTACTCTATTTATATAAGTTACACATGGTCCATGCTGCTAATAATTACTTCTGTCCTAATGTCTATATGTTGTCCATAAAGTAGCCATGCAGTTAACATGCTTTTTAACATCATCTATCTAGATTGCTCTAGGTCTTATGACCTCACATCATGTGATATGTCATGTGACTGCAGTCATGTGCCTCTTCATCATCAATAAAAAGAAAAAGAAAAATGTTAGTCCTTATACACATCATAACATAATGCTTCTTAAGTACAGAAGTGCAGATCTAATAATACTTTACCACTGTATATACTTTGGGTTATTAGGTACTATAGTAGTTATCATTCAGAACTCCATGTAATTGATGAGGACTATAGGATTTGGTCTTTGAGTTAATTGTAATGTAATGTAATCTGCACTAGAAGAGGGTAAGAAGAGTACAGATATTAGATAGTATGTAACAGTATCTTCTCCTTAAGGCTAAGCCTTTGAAGCTTTAGTTGTACAGAGAGTAGCAAGTACTATGGATTTTTAATAATGAAAAACAACAACAGAAAGATGTTAGAGTTGCATTAGTGAAAGAAAGCTAGATCTATTGGAGTAAACTTGGTAAAAATCAGATATAAGGTTAAAGACATAAATAAGCTCAAATGTGGGTAGCTAGTTGGATTCTTCTTCTGTGTACTTGTATTCTAGCTAAATGACTTTGTAAAGTAACTTACATGTGTACCTGTAGTCAATTTTTGAGTTGAAAATCTAGGAGATTTTATATTTCAGTTTACCATCTATTATAACTGGTATTATGGCTTAATTCCAAGGATTAGAATAGAAGATTACTCTTGTATTGAGTAATACAAGAGAACTCGATAAAGTTCCAAAGTACAAATGTCTATCTTATATACAAACTACCAATGGTCTGTGCTACACTCCTTTAGCCCTACCCTAATGACCATATGTTTGCCTTGAAGTCAACATGTATGAACCATACTATATAATGTTATTTTCTCTAAAACCTTTTATCTTGTTCCATTATATTATGTGAGTATGTGACTGTGAGTTGTGACTGTGATGTATCACATTTTGTATTTCTTTGTCTTTGATCAAAAAATAAAAATAAAGGAAAATAGAAAAATAGGAAGGAAAATAAAATAAACTAAATCTATTGTTTTCAACTTTGACAACTGGTAGTAATGGAGATAGATAGTATATATTGATCTTGGAAGGTAAATCATAAACAAGTGAGTACTAGCTTGACTGATTGTTATAGCAACTACTAGTTACAAGACTAATAGTAATATAAACAATAAATCTCTTAGTAGAATATTTATGTGGAGATCACAAGAGAACTCGACAAGGAGTCTCTGCTTCTCTGCTATATTCCTATACTATTTATACAAAAGTCTCATGATCCATGCTAATATTAAATAACTCTACTCTAATGTCCATACATTGTCTATGCTTTTACTATGCCTCATTCTCATGTCTTTCATAAAAACACCATGTTGTATATGTTATAACTCAAAACTCTTAGAGCTGGATTATGAGGTAACCTTGTATTAGGTAATACAAGAGAACTTGATAGAGAGCTCTTTTACAAAATAGTTTATCTTTTATAGTCCTACAGATGGCCTGTGCTAAGTACTGTGCATCCTACCCTTAACGACCATGTATAAAGTATAAGGTCAACATATAGTGTCCATGTTGTATGATGCCCTAACCCCAGAGTTCTAAAAATAGAAGATAATGGGAAATAAATCAAGAGAAAATAAAAAAGAAAAAAGAAAATCAAAAAAAACTAAGTCCACTTTCTGCGATCTTGACAGTATACATGTGCTCTAATATCATCCTTCTAGTCTCTTCTTCCAAAGTCTAGGCCTATGACCTCACATCATGTGATGATATGTCATGTGACCATAGTCATGTACCTCTTCATTGTCAAAAGAAAAAGAAAAGAAAAGTCAAAAGAAAAAAAATATTAAATCAAGAAAAATAGATAAAAGAAAAAGAAAAATGTTAGTGTCCAAGTGCACCATAACACTAATAATCTTAAATGGTCCTAAGTATTTTGTTAACAGATTTTTTGAAGATCACATAGTATAAAAGAACTAGGCTTTAACAAATATCTATTATCTTATCTAGAAATTTGAAAACAGAATTTTATGCATATCTACTGACTATTGGTATCATTATTGTATATTGGATATTTCTGTTTTCAGAGTGTCTTGCAGTTCATTAAGGTCTATAGTAAACTTACAGATGTAAAATAAAGTGATATCTTATTTCAGATACATCCTGATATTTAGATAGTAACCTTTATTTGCAAAAAAGGGTGATATACCAGTAGTGGCACTTGGTTCATTATTGTATGCAAATTCTATAAGTAGAAGAAGATCTAACTAGTTATCCTATTGGTAGTTACAATAGATACAGAGGTATTGTGTCAGGCATAGTTTACACTAGGGATAAAAGTCCACAAGATGAACTTAGAGATGTGCAGACTTGTAGAACAACTTTGGTTTCAGCTTATATACTGTACCATCTATCTGCTGCATGGTTGCAATTTCAGATAAAAGGAAGAAGTCTGAAATAGAAGTGAGTACTGATTAGTATGTTGCTGTTGAACACTAGAGATCAAGTTTAATAAAAGTTATCTTCATTGATTATCAGACTAGCAAATTACAGTGTAACTACTAGTCTTATATACAAGGAGATATTATAGGAGATGCTTGGGGTTTCAGTGGTATGACCTCTATTACCCTAAGTAAAGGTTTCAGTATTGAGACACTGACAGAAATATGACTTTGCTATAGAAGACCAAGTCAGATAAAAGTATTCCTATTATAGAAGATGGAATCTCCAAATTGTTGCATTACTGCCATGCAGATGTTGCAAGAAAGGTAGCTGCTGTAGAAAGCAGGCTTTTAGATTAGATGTTGATAAGCAATATTACCACAGTGATGTGTTTTCTGGATGGGTGGACTTGGCATATGATATACTGTTCTAATATTTAGTTAGTACATTCTATCTATCCATCTTTCTTAGTATAATATCCAGAAGTAAAGTCAAGTCTCATATCAAGGGCAGTTTCTAAGGACCAGAAGAAGTTTGAGACAAACTCAGATCCACAATCAAAAGTGATATGAGATAAGATATTATATTTGAAAAAAATATAGATTACAAACAGTTTTGCTAGCTCATATAAGATGATAGTGTCTACTGTCAGGACAAATATGGTCTGCTTAGAGAGTCAATCAATAATAATCAGAATTATGTTATAGTTGAATAAGGAGAAAAGCTTTTTGATAAAATACATAGAGATCAAGAGTCATTTGGGAATTGGGAGTTGTTTAAGTAATCCACACAGCTTATGGTGTTGCAGTTTAAATCTCATACAAGTAACATAAGAGTTATAGAGATTCTTATATATATAGATGGTTAAGTATATTTATAACAAATGAGTTCTAATGTTTTATTTTGCCCAAAATGTTTTGTGAGAATGTAATTGTAGTAGTACTGTAGAATATAAATGTAGAGATCATTTGCCAATAATATGTAGATTTTGCTGTTCTTAAGTAGGAGTCTGAATATATCCAGTAACTAGTTTTCTATCAAGTGGTAGAGATATTTCTAGAGGGTCTTATTTTATGTGATTGCTAACTAGATATCATCATGTAAACCATTGAGGTCTATAATAGTAGCAGTCCAAAGGGATAGAGAGACCAAAGTAGTAGCTTGGAGAGATGTTATAAGTTAACTATAGATGAAGATAGAATATAAGTTTTGAGAATTAACAGAGGTATAGATAGCACTTCTTTTAGATAAAGGTTCTTCTTATAAGTAATAGCATTATATTTAGATTCTATATATCTAAGACAAAAATAGATAATAAAATTGAACTAGAAGAAAAACTCTGACTATCTTGCTTGGTGTTAGAAGAAGATTTTAGTAGTTGAAAAATACTCCAGGTTCTTATGGTTCATAATAACATCTATAGAGAGTTCTGATCTTTCTAAGTAGTAATGCTAGATATGAAAGACTTAAAACTGTAAGAAGTTCCTTGTTGTGTGTATTATAATTGATTTCTGCAGCTTTGAACATGTAAGAGTGAAATGTGACTGGGTATACCTCCTTTTCTTCTATTATAATTAACAGTATAGCTACAAGGGTATAATCTGAAACATTAGTTTTCATAATCATTTGAATATTAGAAATTCAATAGTTGAGGATTGAAGCAGAGACAAATCATCACTTCTTTCCTCTTACCACCATCTTGCATGATAGTGCCTATTGGAAAATTAACGAATAAATTGTCTTTTTCTTCTTCATCCTTCAGCAACTCATTAACGGCTTTCAAACTTCAACCAACTTTACCAACTATGTCTTTTGCAAGGAACATAGGGATGGACAATCAGTTAGGGCAAGCCCTCACTAACAACCCAGAGGTATGAGGGAGAAATCCACTTTCCTCTGCTACATCATCAAGAGACCCATTTATGGTATCCTCTGGACGTGCCACTCTATATCACAATAGAATGGATACTGATCCTGATGACACTCCCCTCAACGGAGACTTGGCTAACAAACGTCTTGAGCTGTCATACGAGACAGAGCAGGAAAAGGATATAAGGATTGGTAAGGCGACTAACCAACAGGACACCTCAAGGCCTCTAGCTGGCAACAATGAGGTAACCCCATCTCATGGCACACACGAGGAAGATGTAATTAATATTCAGCTTCCCTATGACCCTCATGCACCCACAGAACCCGAATTATGGAGTGGATCCTTCCACCCCATTTCTCTTCATAGATCCATTGAGCACTTTGCGTCGGATTCCAAGAACATCAAAGTTACACTTAACTTCTTGGCTAAATATATCCAAGGTAAACAGGTCAATAGCTCCAAGGTAAATGACCTCAATGATTTCGATGGCATGGGGGATGCCATTTGGAATTTTATATCTTCAATCTATGCATCTAAATGGGACGGTTTATTCATGGATCAAAAGACTAACACTCTTAGAGCCAAAATTTCATCGAAATTTACTCTGAGGACTCACCTCCCCAACGGTAATACTAAGAAGGACTTCCCCAAGTCGAACCCTATCACTATCAATAAGGCTCCGCCTCCTCTCCCTCTTCTGGCAAAGTCCAAGAAGGAGATCAACACTATCTCCAAATATTTTCATCCTAGGAAAACATCATCCAGCAATACCGCTAAGCCCCCCAGTGATCAAACTGGCAAATCATATGCACAGGCCTCCAAGACCGCAACAAACATGTCCAACATCTTAAAGATCAAGGAAGCTTTTCCGGCCTTAAATGCTAACAAAATTGACCAGGTTAACGACATCGTTCATGGACAAACTAAACCAAAACCTCGCATTAGGACGACCACCAAGGGACCTTCCAGAAAGCATATCATCATTCCTATGAGCAGTGATAACACTGCTGTGTTCATGAAAAATTCCTCGCTTAATGTAGCTAACATTAATAGAGAGCTACGAAATGCAAAAACAGATATTCTCGTGGACTATGTTCATTTGGACAACATGGGCATAACCATCATTACCAACAAGGTTGCTCAACCATCAGACTTATCGATCATTGATCAATATGTCAAGAATGTCAATGATATCAACGCTCTTCAAGTCGAAGACTCAAGGCTCCCTAAGTCCAAATTGTACCTGAAAATCATCGGTATTCCATTCTACCCATACCTGAACTCTCAGGAGAAGCTCTCTTCATCTGACGTCGAAACTATTCTTAAGCAAAATCACATTTTCAACAATATTACTCTTGCATCCAAACCTCGAGTTATCAAGGTTTTGCCAAAATCAAACATGGCCATCGTTTGGATTGATATATGGGATGCTCAAAGTGACAAGAACGCTAAACTCCTCATCAACAGATGCTTTAATGTAGGCAACAATATCGCTACGATTCAAGGAGCAAATATGAATCCCAGAGTCCCCCAGTGCAAAAATTGCTGGAAATGGGGTTACTCCACTTTTTTATGCCGAATCCAGGGAGCTAAATGCGTCAAATGCAATGGGCCACACAAATCTGAGCATCACAGAGAATTTGGTTGGTGTTATAAAGCTAATGCCAAAATTAACCCTCCCAGGCTAGAAACCAAGAAGGGCGAGCTCTGCCCTCACTCGTTCAAGTGTTCCAATTGCAGAGGGGACCACCAAGCCGATTCTAATGTGTGTTCATTTTGGAGACATCGCTTCAATAGGGAATGACATGTCAAAAAGTACACTGAGATCCATGAAAACAGATCACATTCCATCTGCTCTGAGAAGAACGGTTCGAACGAACAATGATTATTCGTAATCTGAAGATCTTTTCACAAAATGTTCACAAGAACTCTCTTGTTACAAACACTATCCTCGAAACTCTCTCTCATTTCAATATAATCCTTATCCAAGAACCTCCATGGTCCGAAATTTGTAAAATCCCAAGCTCCTCAAATTGTGATGGTGATCCCCTCATGGGAACTTGCCATCATCCCAATTGGATCACATTCACAAGATATTCTTCGAGTAATAACAATTTCCCAAGAGTCATCTCCTATGTCAATATCTGTCTTAACTCTCTTCGTTTTCTTCTTCGCAGAGACATTTTTGATCATCGTGACATTAGTATCATCTCTTTCATCAACAATGATATATGCCACTATATTTTGAACATCTATTCTGATTCTTCTCACTCAGCTTTAAAGTATCTTAAGGATACTGAAGTCAATATTAATCACGTCCTCATCATGACAGGTGATTTCAACATTAGAGATTGCTTATGGGATCCCTCTTTTCCATTTCATTCTTCGATTTATTCATGATAGCTGATTCGTTCGACCTCGTTCTTTTGTCCCCTACTAATCCTGGACCTACGAGATTCTCTGACATAGCTGGAGAGTCTAATTCAACCATAGACCTCATGTTCCTTTGAAGTGGCTCCATAAAATTGGATTGCCATTCTATTCTCCCTGAATCTTGTCTATCGTCTGATCACGCTCCTCTTTCAATAGATATACCCATCTCTGACGAAGTTATTCTATCCTCCAAACTCATCATTATGCCTGGAAGCGATCAAGAAAAGAAATTTATCAAGGAGATCATTTCCAATATCAATCTTCTTGACACTTCTAACATCAATAATGTTAAAGGTCTAGATCGAATTGTTAGCCAACTTGGGTCGATTATCGAACAAACATGGTCCAAGAATGCAAAAAGATCCAAGATCTCCAAACATTCCAAACAGTGGTGGTCGGAGGCGTGCAGTCGGGCTCTAAACAACTATAGAGAGTCAAGAAGTCGAGATAATTGGAAATCCTTTAAATCAACTGTCAAAGAAACGAAGTGATCTTTCTTCGATAACAAAATTCAAGAAATTGCTAACAAGAGTCGAGGCCCTTGGGAACTTATGAATTGGGTCAAGAAAAGAAAACTCCCGGCGACCAAAGCCATCAAATATGATGGTAGTCCTTGTCTCTCCCCCAAAAGCTTGTGGAATGCTCTTCATAACTCTTTCAACACAGCCCTTCATCGCCAAGTCGATCTTGTCATTCTAAATGAAGTTGAAAGAAAACCTTGCCAAGTCTAGGACCCATTCTCAAAATTTGAATTCTTATCTGTGATCCTCAAATGCAGCGACTCTTCAGCTCCAGGACCTGACAAAATGTCATGGCGATATTGGAAAATTATTATCAAGAACGATGAGTGTCTTTCTAAAATCATCAACATCGCTAACGCTTGTATAAACTTAGGCCATTGGCCTAAATACTTCAAATCATCCATCACAGTAGTTATTCCCAAACCGAACAAGACGGCGTATGATAATCTGAAAGCATTTCAGCCCATAGTTCTTCTAAACACTTTTGGTAAACTCGTTGAAAAAGTTATTGCTGAGAGACTCCAATTCCTTGTCGCATCCAATAATTTCATTCACCCAAGCCAGCTAGGAGGACTGAAATTCAAATCCACAAGTGACGTGGGTATTGCGCTGGGTGGTCAAAAGGAAGATCCACTAGTACTCTTGCTTTTGACATCTCCCAGTTCTTCCCCTCACTTAATCATCAACTACTTGTTCTTATTCTCGAGAAAGCGGGAATTGACTTGAAAGCCACGAGATTCTTTGCGAATTATCTAACCCAAAGAAGTACTAAATACTTGTGGAATGATCTTCTTTCACCTTCATTCGAAGTTAATGTTGGAGTTGGTCAGGGATCCGCATTATCTCCCATTCTTTCCTCTTTATATCTCTCTCCTCTTCTCTATATTATAGAAAAAAGGTTAAAAAATCTAAATCTTCCAATTTCCATCCTTTCTTTCATTGATGATGGTCTCTTTATTGCCCAGAACAAATCTTTTTCTACTTCAAATTCGCATTTATTTTGCAGTTACAACATTCTTTCCAATCTTTTAAATAGTTTTGGTCTCATCATCGAACACTCCAAAACTGAAGTGTTCCACTTTAACAGATCTCATGGTTTTTTCAACCCTCCTCCCCTCGATCTTTCCTCTATTGGGGGCCCAATCCTCCGACCCAAGGACACATGGAAATACTTAGGTTTCATTTTCGACCGAAAGCTTTCTTTCCACAAACATATCGACTTCTATGCTAATAAAGCAATTTCGACGATCAAGTGCATGAAGCTCTTAGGAAATTCATCGTGAGGGATCAACCCACTTCAAAAGTGCCTTCTATATAGATACTGTGCCCTTCCTATCGCATTATACGGCTTTCAACTGTGGTTTTACAACAAAGCCCCAATGTCATATCATATGAAGATCCTTAACAAAATGCAAAGAAGAGCCGCCATCTGGATTCTAGGGGCATTCAAAACCTCTCCCATGGAAGGCATTGAAGCACTGGCAGGCCTTATGCCTATCAGATTTCACTTGCAAAAAATCGCAAAAAGGTCTCTTATTCGACCTTTCAAATTACCTGCCAACCATATCCTGAACAACCTCATGAATGATGATCCTCCCAGTCACAAGATGTACAAAGCGCACAACCAACCGTCAAAGATCTTTAACCAAAGGTCACATAGTCAACTCCAATGTCAAATCTTATGGGATATTTCCATCCTTTTCTCCTCTTGACCCTGAATTTTTTCCTGGCCATCGCATTATTGACATATTTTCTAATCGCCTTTCTTTTAACTTAGTTAATAAAAAAGAAAAAAATCACATCAAGATTCGCTGTCAAGAACTTGACGATCTTACTCTTCATTGCTCTTCCGAATCCAATACCGCCTTCGTGATTTCTGATGCTAGCATCAAGAACGATATTGCTACATCGATATCGCACGTTCACTCAGTCAATCAACCTCTAATCAAAACTGTTCATCATGCTTCCTTCATAACAAGTACCGAAGCCAAACTATTTGCGATCAGATGCGGTATAAATCAAGCCTGCTCATTAGACTACATCAATAAAATCATAGTCGTAACCAACTCAATCCATGCGGCCAAGAAAATATTTGACTCTGGATCACACCCTTATCAAATCCACTCGGCTGCCGTTCTTAAAGAATTACGCTCTTTCTTCTCGTCTAATGAAGACAATATCATCGAATTCTGGGAATGCCCTAGCAAACTCAGATGGAAATTTCATCACGATATCGACAAGGATTCCAAGTCTTTTTCGGTCACTCTATCTTATCCATCTAAAACATCATGGGATTTCTACAAAAAATCAGATGCTGATGAATCAGCCAACATGTGGAAAATGACTTTTCAAGCATCAGACGGGAAGGGTACCCACTTCCTCAATTTCTTAGATGATGATCTTAACGTCATTGAACCATCGTATGCAAGAGGAGGTCCATGGCTTCAAACTTTCGGTCACTCCAACTCTTTATGTGCGTGAGCAGTCAGAGCAATCACCAATCATGCTCCGATTGGTGAATACAGATTACGATTTTTCCCAAACATGGAATTCACTTGTCCATGTAACAACTATCCTATCGAAACAAGAAGGCACATACTGCACGATTGTCAAAGATTTAACGGATATTGGAATCCGCGAAGAGACTCGTTGAAACATTTCATAATGTTTTTGACTACTAATCCAAATGCTTTTGCATTCATTGACAATTAATTATATTCAGTTAATTTTTTTTTGCTTCTACTTGTCGATTAGTTCCTTTACTTTTCCTCTTCTATTTTTCTCTTTCTTTCTTTCTTTTCTCTTAGTTTTATGTTAGTGTGTGTCTCTTATATGTAGTTACGAAAGTAGCTACCACGGTCTGCCATTGCGCACCGTGTAATAAATTGTTGATTTAAAAAAAAAAAAAAAGCAGAGACAAATGCTTTTTTAAGGGTATTAAATGCTTTTCAGTATAGAGTCAAAGTTCTAAGAGGTATTCTTCCATGTCAACTAGATTAGCAGAGTAGTCATGTTTAAGTAATTGTAAAGAAATCAGTAGTAGAAATTTGCAAATCCTAATAATGCTTGTATATCCTTAATTTTTTAAATTTTAGGCCAATTTTGAATTGTATTAATTTTGTCAGAAGACATAGTTAATTTGGAAAAAAAACAAGATATATCTTAGGTATTTTATGGATTTAGTTCTCAGTATTGTAATATGTTATCAAGATACACTACTATACAGACATCTAAAAGGTCTGAGAAGGTATTATTTATGAGCTATTGGAAAGCTATAGAGATGTTAGTCAGGCCAAAAGATATAACTGCCCATTCAAAAAATCTATAACAAATATAAAAGGCTATTTTTCATTTATTATCTACACTAGGTGATATATATAATACAATTCAATATATGCTGTATAATATCATCCTTCTAGAACCTTCCACACTTTTCTATGTGACACATGACTGTGTGACTGTGACTGTAACCTTGTCATGTGACTGGTGTGTGATGATGATATTATGTTAACCCTAACCCTAAGTTCCCAAAAATAAAAAATAAAATAAAAGAAAATAACAAATAAAAAAAGAGAAAAATAAAATAGTTAGAGTTTACTGTCTTGAACTCTAACAGATATACTATATGATGTCATCTTTTCAGAACCTTCTACAATCTTCTATCTTGACACATGATTGTGTGACAGTGTGACAGTAACTGATATATATAATACTGAGTTATACCAAGTTCTAGTCCTAGCTTCCTAAATAAATGGAAAATAAAATAAAAGTGAGAAAGAAATTAAAAATAAATAGAATTCACTATCTTCAATTCTAATAGTTAAAGAAATTAAGTATAGATAAATGTTTTTCTAAGAGTGTAAATGTTGTGAATTTTTCTAGAAGGTAGTTCTTCCTTTCTAAGCTTAGTTAGAAGATGATGGACTTAGCACTCCAATCAATCAACAAATTATATTGAGTGAGCCAGTTATATCTGAGTATCAATAAATAAGAGAAGTTAAGAGAGAAGATGTACATATTTAGAATTATCTAATGACTAAATAGAAAAATAATAGGCAGAGAGGCTATTTTAGAAATGATATTGTTTGATGATCCATCAAATAAATTTAGTTCTACAGATAAAGTCAATGTAGTAGGAATATTATATTACAACTCAAAGATCTTTAGAGTGAATTAATAAATAAAATCTTATATTGGGGTTAACATAAGAGAACTCAATAGAGAACTCTATACAGAATTATTTACCTTATATATCTAAGACTACTAGTCTATGCTCTACTACTTTAGCCTTCCCTAAATAACCATGTATATAACACATTGTATAATATTATTTCTTCTAGAATCTTCTACTGTTTTCTATTATAGCATTTAATTATGTAATAATGTGTCACAGTAACATCAATGCTAAGCCCTAATCCTAAGTTCTAAGATAGAAAAGAAAAAATAAAGTAAGAAAGAGCTTGAAAATAAATAAAATCTATCATCTTTAACTCTGATATTATTTTTCAAGGTTTCTCTTCTAGAGAAACTAACTTCTATTTTTATCAGTTTTTCTCCAACTTCCTTAAATACTTATCTTTAAATTTTTTATCATCCTATCTATACAATATCTTTGTTATCTACTTTCCTGATAACTCTCTCTTTCTAAAGTTTTTTTTCTCTTTTATATCTAACTTCTCTTGTCTCCTTACTTCTGCATTTAACTTTTCTTCAAACTCCACTACTACTTCTTTTGCATTTTCTAAATCCTCCTCTCTCTCCTAACTATCATACTCTGCTATAAATCCCTTCCATCATACTAAATACTTTGTTATTTCTCTTACTTTCCTCTTATTCAATACTTCTTCTACTTTCTATTCCTCCACTTCATCTACTTCTATCAGTTTCACTTCTTCTTTCTTTTGCCCTTCCACTTGTTCTCTATATCACACTACTTAACTAATATTTACTACTAGGTAAATTCTCATTGAAGTTGGCAATCATGATTTGATTGTACTAGTAGACACTACTTTGTCAATGAGATATGGACCAACATATTGATCTACCAATTTCTTTACTGGCCATTCCTTGAACACCAGATCTTTTATACTTAACATTATCTTATCTCCTACTTTCTATATCTCTACCTCCTTTCTCCCTTTATCTACTTGCTGCTTCATTTATTCCTGTGCTTTCCTTAATGCCACTCCTACTTCTTCTTGTATTTTCTTCATTCTTTCTGCAAACTCTGTCACTTTTTCCATTTTTCCTAATATTTATCCCTATTCTCAATTCTCTACTCTAGCTTGCCATAAATAGAGATACTTTTGTTACTGAATATATTTTGTTATTAACTACAAATTCTGCTAACACCAACTATTTGAGCCAATCTTTTTGTCTATAATTGACAAAAAATCTTAAATACTATTCCAACTCTTGGTTTATTCTCTCTGTTTGACCATCTGTTTGAAGATGGAATGCTGTCAACAACTTTGTTTCAATTTTCAACATACTATTTAAATCCTTAATTAGCTCCACTACAAACTGGGATCCTCTATTTAATACCACACTCTCTGGTAACCCATACAACTTCTATACATTATCTTTAAACAATCATTCTAACCCCTTTGCTGATGTTCTTTCTGTTGTTGCTACAAAATATGTTATCTTGGACAATCTGTCATAAACTACCAGGATTACATTCTTTCTGGTTACTAGTAGCAACTTTGTAATAAAGTCCACCATCAAGTGTGCTTATAGTTTTTTCAGTATCTCACTCAACTTCAACTTTACTGTTAGCAACTCTATCTTATTCTTCATCCTTTGGCATATATTGCAACTATCTACATATCTTCCCATATCTTTAGTTACTCCCAGCCATCAATAGTTTCTTATTACTAACTCTATCATTTTCTATCTTTCTCTATATCTAGCTACTGGTACATTGTGATGTAACCAAATTATTCCTGTTCTCAACTCCTTGTCTTCTAGTACATATACCTTATTAGAGTTAAAGATAGTGGACTTTATTTATTTTCAATTTTCTTCTTATTTTTTTATTTTATTTTTCTTTTTATCTTCATCTGGAAACTAGGATTAGGGTTTAGCATGATATCATGGTCACAAAGTCACACAATCATGTATCATAATAGAAAGCAATAAAAGATTCTAAAAGGATTATATTATACAATGTGTTATACATATATTAACCTTAAAGCAAACACATAGTTATTTAGAGTAGGCTAACAAAGTAGAGTATGGACCATTAGTTTTAGTATTAGACTTATGAAGTTTGGACCTAAGTTTCTTTTGACTTTCTTTTTCTTTTTCTTTTTTTTTCTCTTCTTTTATCTTCTATCCTGGGAATTGAGGTTAGGGTTTTTACATGACATCACTGTCACACTGTCACAAGTTACATGAATATGGTCACAGTAACAGTCACAGGTAATGAGGTAGCAATAGAAGAAGATAAAAGATTCTGAAAGGATGACATCATATAGTATGTATAATACATGCTGATCTTAAAACAAATACATAGTCATTTATGGTAGGCTAAAGTAGTAGTAGCACAGACCATGGAAATTTAGTATATAAAGTAAACAGTCCAGTACAGAGTTCTCTATTGAGTTTTCTTATGTAAATCTTATATAAAATTCTTTTTCTTAACCCATTCTAAGATCTTAAAGTTGTAACATTTAGATATATAAGGTAGACAATTCTGTACAGAGTTCTCTATCAAGTTCTCTTGTGTAATCACTATACAAGGTGCTTACTTTTGAACAATTCTAAGTTCTTAAGTTTATAACACACTTTTCCTTCTTTTAACACTAAATCCCCTTTTATCTATTACTTTTCTCTCTTCAATACTTTTCCACTATATTTACTTTAGGTTCTTTTACTACTACTTCTACTAAACTATGAATTTAATAGTCCTTAATTAATGTCTGGTTATTATTGTCATTTTCTACACCTATTTTCTAGTCTGATCTTCTACTAAGTCTGTCTATCTTTTTTATTTTTGTTTCTGGAATGTATTTCAAGGTAAAATCAAATCTTGACAGATATAATGTCTATCTTACTAATTGTTATAACCTTAGCTTGGAGCTCAGGTTGCACTTAGGCAAAGACTTGAGAGTAAGAAAAAGGAGATGGCAATTGGTAAGTATAAAGAATACAGAGGTATCTCTACACTATATATATAAAGTATCCATGAAGAAACCATTCAGTGTACATAAGTGTCAGAGACAGTGGACTCTAACTATTTTTTATTTTTACCTTTCTCTTTTCTCATTTATTATTTTCCTTTTCTTTTATCTTTATTTTTGGGAACTTGGGGTTAAGGTTGAGATGACATCATCATCACACCAGTCACATGGAAAGATATAGAAGGTTCTGGAAGGATAACATCAGATAGTATGTTTAAATACATATTGATCTCAAGGCAAGCACATAGCTGTTTAGGATAGGCTAGAAGTAGTCAGTAGGGGTTATGGAATTTTAGTATATAAGGTAGACAATCCTGTACAGAGTTCTCTATCAAGTTCTCTTATGTTAACCCAATACAAGATTTATTTGCTTGTCTAATACTAAGGACTTGAGTTTGTAACATTAGAACTCTATTCCCTTTCTTGAAGACTATCTAACACAGAACCCTCTCTAACTTACTCTTTCACCATCCTCGACCAAAGGACAACACTGCCTTTTAGTCAAAAAGAACTTCCAGGCTCTAGGCATAAAGAGATATACTAGTTAGGCAGGAAAAGCTTAGCTGTCTGTTTGTACCAAAGCCTACTGGTGCAGGTAGATGTATTATCTTGTGTGGATGTGTTATATACTCTCTTCTTGTATTAACCTTGTGCTACAAGCCCACTTGTGACTTGTCTACACAGAGAAATAACAGTCATTCTTAAAACACTATTTAGAGTAGAATAGTCTCCTTAGACCAAAATCATGATACAAATTTGTAACTAGGAGAAGTAGTTAGATATGTAAGCAGGACAAGAAGAAGGCCTACTATCACATATTAAGATTCCTTCTTCAGGATACGAATCAGAGAGCGAAACTAGCATAGGTTTTGCTCTTTCATATATATCCCTACCATCTACCCCACCACTATTATTATTATTATCATCAACCATATCTCCTTCACATCACAAAATAAGTCAACCTAACTACCCTGCCATTATAAGGCAACTCCAAGAGCAAATTGCAGTGCTAATGGTATAAGTGGAAAGAGAGGGGGCTGGAGGAGTAGCTAGCATAGAGGTGGCAAGGCCACAGGTGTTTGATAGAACTGTGTCAAAAGTTTCTGGCTTTGTAACAGCATGTTGATTATATATAAGAATGAAAATAAGGGGAGTGGCAGTTGAAGAACAAATTCAGTAGGTACTATTATATATGCAGGGAGAATCAGCAGATGTTTGGAAGGAAAACATACTGGAAAACTTGGAGGAAGGGTTATTGGAATATGAGAACATAGAAGAATTTCTGGCAGACATCAGAAAAGAATTTGGTGGAGGAGATAAAGAATCAGTGAAAGTAACTGAACTGAGAAGGATAGAACAGGGGGGAAAGACAATGGAGGAGTTTATATAGGAATTCAGAAGGGTAGCAAGAGAAAGCAGATATGAGGGGAGGCCATTGGTGGAAGAATTTAAGAGAGGAATTAATACCATGATACACCGGAGGCTCATAGAGTCAGAACAGCAGCCAGGATCAGTTGAGCAGTAGTATGATAGGGCAATTGCCCTGGATAGGAACTAAAGGGAAAGCAAAAGAGAAGAGGAAAGGTTGAGGGGGCAAAGAGACAATGGGGCACCAACTTCAAGAGTGAACTATGGAGAAACACTATGGCAACTATGGACATAGCCTCAAATATAGCCAAAAAGACAGGAAATGCCTTGGTAGTAGGTACTAATAAGGCCTACTCCAATGGAGGGAGTAGAAAGGACAAACACAGTAATAGTGCACCCTCAGCAGAGGATAGAGTTAGTGTAATGCAATTCATATGCCATGTATGCCATAGAAGTAGACAGGGGAAGGAATTGTTATAGCTGTGGAGGGTTTGGCCATCTAGCATGGAATTGTAAGAGATGAATTATGGGCCGAGGAAGAAGGATGGAATATGAAGATGTTCATAATAATGGACAGAATCATTTAAATGGGGAAGGAGATCTAATAGTCCTCAATTAGATCTCAACAATAACAGATTCACAGTACTTTCTAGAGTAGTGAATAATACATCTACATGCAATCTGGATAAAGGGGATCTTTTAAGAGAAGTAACAGTGAAGATTGGTTTAGAAAGAGTAGATATGCAGGAAGGGATTACAGTAGAGGTGTTGTTAGACAGTGGTGCAATAGGATTGGTTATGAGTTTGGAATTTGCAAGAAAACAAGGATTCAAGTTGAAGAAAATAAAAAGGCCCATATATGTAAGAAATATAGATAGTTCATTCAATAAAGAAGGGCCAATTGAACATATGGTAGAAGTTAATATCTACTATCGGGGGCATAGAGAAAAAACAGAGATAGACATTATTAGAGGACAGAAGTGGAGTGTAATCTTGAGAATGCTGTGGTTAGCTCACCACAACCCTAAGATTGATTGGAAGACAGGAGAGGTCAAAATGATAAGGTGTCCAGAGGAATATGGAAAACAATAGAGACCAAAACAAGGAAAACCAGAATGGCAGAAGCAAAGGGAAGAGAAAAGAAAGAAAGAAACAGGAAAGAAAAGAGAAGAAAATGCAGAAAGACAAAAGAAACAAAAGAGAGAAAAGACAGTAGATGTAAAGAAAATAGCAGAAGAGTAGAAGATTTGGAATGAAAACAAAGAAGCAGCAAAGTTAGAAGCAGAGGCCAAGAAGTTGGTTCCAGAAAAGTTCCATAAGTGAATCAAAGTCTTTGGCAAGAAACAGTCAGAGCAAATGCCCACAAGGAAGATCTGGAATTATGCCATTGACATGAAGGAGGGATTTGTGCCAAGAAAGTGAAAAGTATATCTATTATCAAGAGAGAAGAGAGAGGAAGTATGTGAGTTCATCAAGGAACAATTGAGAAAAGGGTATATTAGACCCTCAAAGTTGCCTCAAATAGCACCAGTGTTCTTTGTAGGAAAGAAGGATGGGAAGAAAAGAATTGTGCAGGATTATTGGTATCTCAATGAGTGGATGGTGAAGAACAACAACTACTTATTTCAGATGTAATCAAAAATCTTGGTATTAAGGTGTTCATAAAAATGGATTTAAGATAGGGGTACAACAATGTGAGGATTAAGGAGGGAGATGAGTGAAAAGTGGCATTCACAATACTGGAGGGATCCTTCAAACTAGTGGTTATGTTTTTTGGACTAACAAATTCACTGGCTATGTTCCAGGCAATAATAAATAAGTTATTGAGAAACTTGATAAATATAGGAAAAGTGGCAGCATTCATTGATGATGTAATAGTAGGAATAGAAGATGAAAAAGAGCATGATGAGTTGGTAGCAGAGGTAGTGAAAAGATTGAAAGAAAATGATTTGTATGTGAAACCAGAGAAGTGCAAATAAAAAGTAAGAGAAGTAAGATTTCTTGGAGTAGTAATCAGATCAGAAGGTATAAAGATGGAAAAAGAGAAGGTAAAAGATATATTAGAGTGGCCAACACTGAAGTGTGTCAAAGATATACAGAAGTTTTTAAGATTGGTAAACTACTATCATCAATTTATTCAAGGCTTTACATCCATAGCTAGACCATTGCACAATATAGTGAGGAAGGGTCAGAAGTGGGAATAGATGGAAAGATAGGAAGAAGCATTTAAGGAGTTGAAAGAAAGGTTTACAAAGAAACCAGTGCTGGCAGTGCTGGATCTAGATAAAAAAATGAGGATGGAAGTGGATGCATTGGACTATGCTACAGGAGGTATTATCTATGGAGTGTGAAGATGGTAAATAGTAACCAGTGGCATTTCTCTCAAAATCTCTAAATAAGACTGAGAGGAATTATGAGATTCATGATAAGGAGATGTAAACAGCAATACAGGGGTTAGAAAATTGGAGACATTTGTTAGAGGGCATAAAGTTTAAATTTGAGGTCTGGACAGATCATAAGAACTTGGAGTACTTTATGAAGGCATAAAAGTTAAATCAGCGACAAGCAAGATAGGCATTATACTTGTCAAGATTTGACTTTACTCTGAAACATGTCCCAGGAACAAAAATAGGGAAGACAGATGGACTTAGTAGGAGACCAGACTGGAAAATAGAGATAGAAAACAACAACAATAATCATACATTAATTAAAGACTGTTGGTTACATAGTATGCATGAAGTAGTGATAGAAGGACCTAAAGTAGATATATTAGAAAAGATAAAAAAGGCTAGGAGTAAAGATGAAGAAATAGTCAGAGTAGTAGAAGAGATGAAGAAGGTGGGAGTGAAGGCATTATGAGCGAATGAATGGCAAATAGAGAGAGACTTAGTGTTAAAGGAGAGAAAGATATATGTGCTAAAGAATGGAAAGCTTAGAGCAGAGATAATCCAGTAACAGAGTATGGAAGTAGATAGAAGACAATGGAGTTGGTCACTAGAAATTATTGGTGGCCTAGAGTAATGAGAGATATAGGAAGATATATAAAAGAATGCAATATATGTCAGAGAATGAAGAATAGGATGGAAGAAGTGGCAGGGAAGTTGAAGCTGAGTGAAGTACCAGAGAAGCTATGAATGTACTTGACAGTTGACTTTATTACTAAGTTACCACTAGTAGCCAGAAAGGATGCAATTCTGGTAGTCTGCAATAGGTTGTCCAAAATGACATATTTTGTGGCAACAACAAAAAGGATATCAGTGGAAGGGTTAGCAAGATTGTTTAGGAATATTATATAGAAGTTGTACAGATTGCCAGAGAGTGTGACATTGAATAGAGGGCCACAGTTTGCAGTGCAATTAACTAAGGAGCTGAACAGAATGTTGGAGATTGAGATAAAGCTATTAATGGCTTTTCACCCACAAACTGATAGACAGACTGAGCAAATGAATCAGAAGTTAGAACAGTATCTCCGATTCTTTGTAGACCATAGGCAGAAAGACTGGCCAGAATAGTTAGCATTGGCAGAATTTGCAGTAAACAACAAAGTATATTTAGCAATGAAGGTGTCTCCATTCATGGTGAATTATGGTAGAGAATTAACAATGGGAAGAGATATTAGAAGGAAAGAAAAGATAGAAAAGGCAATGGAGTTTGTAAAAAAAATAAAAAAAGTATAAGAGAAGGCAGGAGCAGCTTTAAAAAAATATAGGAGAATATGAAGAGATAAGTAGACAAGGGAAGAAAGGAGACTGAAGATTGGAAGAAGGGAGATAGAGTGATACTGAGTATGAAGGACTTAGTGTTCAAGGAATGACTAGTGAGGAAGTTAGCAGACTGATATATAGGCCCATATACAATTGAGGAGGTGGTATCCACCCATGCAGTCAAATTACAACTGCCAACCTCAATAAGGATCTATTTAGTTGTAAATGTCAGTTGGATAGTATGATATAAGAAGCAAGTAGAGGGGCAGAAAAAGGAAGAGGTGAGACTAATTGAAGTAGAAGGAGTTGAAGAGTGGAAGGTAGAAAAAATCTTAAATAAAAGAAAAATAAGAGAAGTAGAGAAGTATTTAGTACACTGGAAGAGGTTTACAGCAGAACATGACACATAGAAAAGGGAAGAGGATCTAGGAAACACAAGGAAAGCTGTAAAGAAATTTGAGGAAAGAATGAGTACTGAAGTAAGATAGCAAGAAAAGTTGGATATGATGGAGGAAAAGGACTATAGAAGAGAAGAGTTACTAGAAAAGTATATAGCGAAGATGTTGTATAGATGGGACCATGGAAAGTTTGAGGAAGAATATTTGAGGAAGTTGGAAAGGAACTGGCAAAAATAGAAGTCAGCTTCTCCAGAGGAGAAATCTTGAAGGGGGGGTAATGTCAGAGTTCAAGGCAGTAAACTCTAACTATTTTTTATTTTCACCTTTCTCTTTTCTCATTTTTTATTTTCCTTTTCTTTTATCTTTATTTTTGGGAACTTGGGGTTAGGGTTGAGATGACATCATCATCACACCAGTCACATGACAAATATCACAGTCATGTGTTATATGGAAAGGTATAGAAGGTTCTGGAAGAATGACATCAGATAGCATGTTTAAATATATGTTGACCTCAAGGCAAGTATATAGCTGTTTAGGATAGGCTGGAAGTAGTCAGCAGGGGTCATGGAGTTTTAGTATATAAGGTAGACAATCCTGTACAGAGTTCTCTATCAAGTTCTCTTATGTTAACCTAATACAAGATTTATTTGCTTGTTTAACACTAAGGACTTGAGTTTATAACAATAAGAAAACTGTTATAAGACGAGAGGGTGGACAGACTTTAGGTAGGGTTAGGGTTAGGACAGTAGTAATTATTAGTCTACAATGGACAAAGGGTTAGGAGATAGGCACGTGACCTGGAAGTCATGTGATAGAGTCTAGAGTGGTCTGGAAGGACTTAGGGTCTAGAAGGATCGGGAAGAGTCTAGAGTTGGAGT
>JAJOHK020000650.1:0-21892 GCA_022457215.2 Leucocoprinus gongylophorus
CCCTGACATCATCTTCTAGATCTTTCCACTATGTTCTAGGCTTATGACGTCACATCATGTGACATGTCATGTGACTGCGATGTCACATGCCTCTTCATTGTCACTAAAAAGAAAAGAAAAGAAAAGACAAACAAAATTCCTATAAAGTCAGAAAATAAAAGAAAAAGAAAATAAAAATTCTTTATGTCCAAAGCGTCTCATAACAATAGGAGTGGCTCCCAGAAAAGATTCCTATGCCATGGAGGTGGATAGAGAAAGAAACTGCTACACCTGCAGAGGATCTGGGCACATGGTCTGATATTGTAGAAACCAGAGAAGAGGAAGGATAGCAGATGGAAGAAGATTGGAGTATAGAGAGGGGAATCTCAAGGAAAATCATGAATATGAGAATTTTTTAAAAGAGAAGGAGAATCTAGAACTCCTTGACTAGATTCTCACAATAGGTTTAACATATTAGCTACAGAAATAAATGCTGGTACATTTGAATAAGGAAAGGGAAACCTCTAAGGGAGGTCACAGTAAAAATTGGGTTGGAGAGGGTAGATATACAGGAAGGGATAATAGTAAAGGCATTACTGGACAGTGGAGCAATTGGGCTAGTTATGAGCTTGGAGTTTGCAAAAAAGCAAGATTTTAAGTTGAAGAAGTTAGAGTGGCCAATAAACATGAGAAATGTGGATAGATTGTTCAATAAAGAAGGATTAATAGAAAGTACAGTAGAGGTAAATATATACTATCAAGGATACAGGGAGAGGACAGAGATCAATGTCATAGGAGGACAGAAGTGGACAGTAATTTTGGGAATGCCATGGCTAGCATGCTACAATCCAGAAATAGATTGGAGAATAAGCAAAGTGAAAATGACGAGATATCCAGAAGAGTGTGGAAAGCAGTAGAGGCCAGGTCAGGGAAAATCAGGATGGGAAAAACAGAAGAAGGAGGAAGCAAAAGAAGAAGCAGAAAGAAAATGGGAGGAAAAGGAAAAAATGCAAAAGCAGAAGAAAGAAAAGATGATGGAAGTAAAGAGAATAGCAGAGGAATGGAAAATCTGGGATGAAGAAGAGAAGGCAGCAAAATTGGAAGCAGAAGCAAAAAAACTGGTACCAGAAAAGTTCTACAAGTGGATTAAAGTCTTCGGTAAAAAACAGTCAGAATGAATGCCCATGAGGAAAATCTGGGACCACACCATTGACATGAGATAAGAGTTTGTACCAAGGAAGGAGAAGATGTACCCATTGTCCAGGGAAGAAAGAGGGGAGGTTAGGGAGTTTATAAGAGAGCAGCTGAGGAAGGGATATATCTGGCTGTCCAAATCACCACAAACAGCACCAGTATTCTTTGTGGGGAAAAAGGATGGGAAGAAACGAATAGTGCAGGACTACCAGTACTTAAATGAGTGGACAGTAAAGAATAACTACCTGCTTTCTCTTATATCAGACATTCTGAAGAGTATTGGGATAAAGAAAGTCTTCACAAAGATAAACCTTAGGTAAGAATACAATAATGTTGTAACGACCTTAAGCTTGAGCTCAGGTTGCAACTAAGGCAAAGGCTTGAGAAAGGATAAGGGGAAATAGAATTGGTAAAGTGTAAGGATACATAAATGTATCTACACTATTTATACAAGTCCATAATTCCACAATGAGACATACATGAGGACAAAAACATGAAGAGACTGCAAGGATAAAGCAAGATAACAACACCTTCTGCATGAGGCGCTGACTGAGACTACATGTGGCGTAGCTGATCATATTGTCATACCCTTTACCCATATCCATACTGTCTCCAAGAGGCATCGATCATAACAATACTCTGACTTCAGGATTCATGTCCCCATGAATCAAACCAAGACCTCCAGTTCTCCTACCACATGTGTAGCCACTATCTTTTTGCTAGGGCCTATGATTACTTGATCCTTGTTGTCAATGGCTATGAAGTATGGTTTGTGTGGTGGACCTCCTTGATACATTGGTATTTGACACCCGTTTCTTGCTGTATCAGTGTTCCTTTTTCTGTCCACGAACGCCATTGCTACTTCTTTCCAAAATTCTGGATCTTGTTCTCCTCTGGATTTGAGGGATTGATAGTATGGTGGTAGTCAAAATATCCTGGTCTGCGACAGAGTCTTTATGAATTTCATGTGCTTGGTGAGATTTTTGACTTTGTCTGTTATGAAGCTTGTTGTGGAAGATGATGTTGTTGATGAGACCTCGTATGGTCAGACCAGTATAATCTCTTTGTTTTCTATTGTTTCTTTCTCTTCTTTCTTTTATTCTGCCATATATAACTCCTGAATCTCCCTGATGTTGCTGTTTACATAGTCGTTGCCTTTTCCTTTGTAGCAGTCCAATTCATTGGCTAGCATCCTTTGTACTTGCAATGCTCTTTTGTCTATATCACTTTGAACCAAATATCGAAGATCCTCTGCTATTTGTGTGATGTTCATAGCATTCATAGTTCGATTATTGATACTGGCTATCAAAATTGTCCCCTCCATCTCTGTGACTGTTGTGCTTGTTTCCTCTGCCATTTTCTTCATATCCTTTATCATCCTTTGAACATCGATCATTGCTTCAATTCCTTTCAACGTCTTATAGTATAACCTTGTCCAATCCTCTCTTTCTCTCTTCATTACTTGGGCTTAGTCTATGTTATTAAGTTTTCGTGAGATGTATGGGTTGGGGGAAGTAGGTGCCATAGTAAAAGTGTTGTTGTTTGCAATTTGGAAAGACATTTGTAGAGGTGCTTCAGAATTCAAGTGGTTTCTTGAGCTGTCAAAGTGGGATTTTACCCCCCCTCTTTATAGGTTTTAACTCAAACACCTTGCCCAATAGTCTTCTATTGCCTGTCTTGCATGTGGCAACCCTGATTCCGCTATCCATTGATTGTGTTCGTCCCCATAGCCCTTCCAATGCACTAAGTATTGCGTTTTCTGTCCTCATGTCCTGTGCTTCTATACTTCTTCCACTTTATATTCTTCTTCTTTATTAATAATCACCGGCGGAGGTGCTGAATCCTTGTGTTGTCCTTGAAACTTTGGCTCCACACATCATGTCAGAAGGTTCTCATTGAAAACATTGTGAATCATCCATCCTTTTGGAAGCTCCAGTTCAAATGCTCCCAATCCAATGTCCTTCGAGATTTTGAATAGTCCATATCTTTTATTGTCCAACTTCTTTGAGGGTCAGTTTGAATGGATATTTTTGTTTTCCAACTACACCTGGTCTCCAACCTTCAATCCTTGAGGATTCCTTCTTTTCTTGTCAAACTGCCTCTTCATATTCTTCTACACTTCTTCCATTGCTTTGGTCACCTGCTCCCAGCTTCTTTGTAACCTACTGAGGAAGTCCTCTACTCATGGAATGTCTGTTTTTACCATAAGGTTGCCTTTCCAAGGATGTCTTCCAAAGTTTAATTTGAATGGAGTCTTCCCCATTGCAACATGTTTTTTGTCGTTGTATTGGAACTCTGCAGTGGCCAACCAATCTGTCCAATCATTCTGTTGGTAATTCACATAGTGTCGTAAAAATGTTCCTATCTCCTGGTTGATTCTTTCCATTTGACTATCTGTTTGCAGATGGTATGCCGTTGATAGTTGTCTTTTTGTTCCTAGTGTCTTTGTGAATTCTTTCATGAATTTTGAAGCAAATTGTGGTCCTCTGTCGCTTAGAATCTTCCTAGGTACTCCATGTAGTTTCCAAATGTCATCACTGTAGATATTTGTTATTCCTTCTAATGAAATATTTGTTGTTGCTGCTTTTAAGTGAATCATTTTCGTGAATCGGTTGACAATGACCACTATTGCGTCCATCCCATTTGACTTTGGTAATGGCCCAATAATATCTATGCTGATTTCTTGCCATGGTCCCTGAGGTATTTCTAATGGATGTAGTTCTCCTGTCTTTCTTTGGTGTTGAACTTTGTTCTGTTGGCATTTGAAGCAACCTTGTATGTATTTCTTGATATCCTCCTTTAGTCCTGGCCACCAGTAGGTCCTCTTGAGTAATTCCAACATCCTATGTTGCCCTGGGTGTCCAATATCTGCTGGATCGTGATGTTTCTTTAGAATTTCTTCTCTAAGTTCCTTGTTATTTGGCACATAGATTCTTCCCTCCATATATACCACTCTATCTTCCTCCCATGCCAATCCATCGTTCTTCTCTAATGCTTGAACAATTTCTTTCTCTCTTGTATTGTTCCTTCAAATTCTCTTGACTATGTCACTTTCTTCTGCCATCACTTTTCTTCCCAACATCGTAACCTTGGCTGTGGTTTTCCTTGTCCATATTTTGTCCTTCAGTAATTATACGTCCTTGTTATCCTCCTTTGTGTCGACCTGTTCCTTTCATGATAGAATATCTGCTTTCGTATTTGTCTTCCCCAGTATGTGTTTTAGTGTGAAGTTATAGTCTTGTAACTTCAGATACCATCAAGCTTGTTGTCTGTTTAGCTTGTGTGGTTCCCTGAAATATTTGAGGTTTTCATGGTCCGTCCAGACTTCAAAGGGTTCCGCTGCATCTAATAGATACTGTCTCCATTTTGCAAGAGCTTCTCTTATTGCTAGTAGTTCCTTGTTATAGATCTCGTAATTCCGTTCCGCTGGTTGCATTGTTTGTGATAGGAAAGTGATGGATTTCCATTTCCCTTCTTGTTCTTGGGACAGAACTCCTCCTATAGTGTGTCCTGAGGCATCTATTTCCACTCTGAATTTCCCTTCTCTCCTTGGTAATGCCAATACCGGTTGACTTGTGATCTTCTCTTTGAGTTCTTCAAATGCTCTTTGGTGTTCTTCTTCCCATTTCCACTCCTTCTTGCCTTTTAGCTCGTTTAATGGCTTGGTGGTATAGCTGAAGTTTTGTATAAAGTGTTGATAGAAGTTGGTGAATCCCAGGAAGCTTTCCATATCTTTTACTCTTGTCGGTGTCTTCCATTCCTTTACTGCCTTGATCTTTTCTTGTTCCATTTGGATCTGTCCTTTACCAACCACTACTCCCAAGATAGGAATTTCTTCCATGTTAAAGTCGCATTTTGACCTTTTGAAACACAGGTTGTGTTTCTCTGCTATCTTCAAAAATCAGATTGTCCTTTCTTCTAGTTCTTCCATGGTCTTGGCTGGTATCACAAAGTTGTCCATATAATTTGCCAATATTCCTTTATGAAGCAGTTCTTGGAATATACTGTTCATTATCCTTTGGAATGTTCCTGGCAAATTGCATAGTTCGAAGTACATTACTTGAGGTTCGAACAATCACTTGTTAGTCAGGAATGTGGCCTTCCATTCATCTCCTTCTTTGATTCGTATATTGTTGTATCCCCAAATCAAGTCCAGTTTGTTAAAGTACTTTGCCTCCTTGAGTTTGTTGATTACTTCTCCAATCAGAGGTAGTGGTGTCTTGTCTTTGATCGTGACTTGGTTTAACTTTCTGTAATCTTGAACCAACCGTAATGAACCGTCTTTCTTTGGAATATAGAAACATGGTGTTGCATATCTTGACTTTGATTCTACAATGAGTCCAGCCTTAAGTTGTTCATCTAACCACTGGTTTAGGGCTTCCTCTTCTTTGAGCGTTATTGCATAGGCTTTCGCGTTTAGTTCCTTTGGGGCTTCATTTGTAAGATTTATTTCATGATTCCATTCGCGCCTTTTGGGTAGCTTTTCGAATTTCTTTTTGTTGAACAGATGTGTGAAGGGCTGAATGTACTCTGGTAAATCTTCTAGGTTTGTTTTATCTGGTTCCTTTCCGATTTCGCCAGTATCTTGTTCCGTTTTATCCATTGCCATTTCCTTGGTTCGCCTAGAGTTAAACCATATGTCCTTGTGTGTCATTGTGCAATTGCCTGGCATCTCGTGAACTTGATGGTTCCATTTTTCTAGTTGACTTCTGGGTTATGTTTAACCAGCCAGTCATGTTTTAGAAACATATCTGTTCTATCCAAGTCCGTTACTGCTGCTTCCAGAGTTTCTTTGTGTCTGTTGATGTTGATTTCTAGAGATGCCACCTTGGTCACCTCTCTGTTCTTTGTTCCATCTGCGTTGAATACCTCAAAGGAGAAATCGATTAACTTTGTTTGGATTCTTTTGTCCTTGACCAATTGTTTATCAATTCCTGTATGAGTGCATCCAGAATCTACCAATGTCTTGACTTTCAACTTCTTGCTGTTCTTTGTCTTGACGTTTGCTTGCATGTTTAATTTCCTTTTTCCTTTGCTAGCTTGGCGATTCGGAATAATATATTTATTCTTCTGGGAATTTACAGGGGAGATCTCTTGTACCGTGCCTACTCGAAATCTTCTCCAAAACCCTGTTCTTCTTTCTTGTGGTCTTCATTGTCCGATTCCTCCTGGACCTTTCTCTTCTTCATTATCTGCTTCCCTCTGCAGTCTTTGGCAATATGTTCCTTCTTGTCGCATTTAAAACATGTTTGTGTTTCTTGTTCCTTCTTTTCCGATCGGCATTTCTTTGCCATGTGTCTGTACTTGTTACAATTGAAGCACTTAGGCTTCCTGTCTTTGAAGTTGTTGTTGGACTTTCCAATGTCCATTGGCTGTCCTCTTCCACTGTATATAATTCCTGTACTTGTCTTGTAGTTGTGGCGTCCTTCTATTGACTCGTATTCCTGTCCTACTGACATTATTGCCACCTTCCACTCTTTCAAGGTCTCTGGCATTGCCATAGGTGAGTATCCCAGTATTGTCTTAATAATATCTTGCCATACATTCTTCTTCAATAAAAAGATGGCGTGTAGCTCATTTGTGTCCGCCTTCATGGCTAATGCTTCAAATTTGATGATGAAGTCTGCTGTGTTTTGTTTTCCTTGCTTGAATGTTTCAATCTTCCATTCGGCATCTACTGCCTTGGAATTGTCGCTGAATGTCGTTTTGAGTTCCTTTACAAAATCATCCCAATCCTGGGTATCGTTGTCTTTGTCTAGTTCATCGAGCTTCTTCTGTGTATAGATTCCTGCTACATCTCCCCTGAGGCAAGCTAGGATTGCTGTGATCCTGTCATCTGTTCCATTGATCCTATTACTCTTGAGGAATAGTCTGATTCCTCTCCACCAGTCTTTAAATTTCGATCGATCACCGTCGAACTATCCTGGGTCCAGTACCATATTCTTTGGCAATCCTGCCTAGACGTTCTCACTGACTGCTGCAGCTGCTGGTACTGGTGCTACTGACATCTCTGTGTCCATTGGTTTGTATTCGTCTACTGAGGCTTCTTTATTGATCTGCAAAGACCCTAGTTGTTCTGACAATGTCTCTATCTTGTTTGTTCTTTTTAAACTTGTTTTGGCTTCTTGTAGTTTGCACTACACGTGTTTTGTTTCCCAACAGATAACACTGTCTCGTTTTGTCTGTAGGTTTGTCCTACTACACCTTTCTTGCAAGGTGAGCTCGTCGATGCTTTACCAAATGTAACGACCTTAAGCTTGAGCTCAGGTTGCAACTAAGGCAAAGGCTTGAGAAAGGATAAAGGGAAATAGAATTGGTAAAGTGTAAGGATATATGAATGTATCTATGCTATTTATACAAGTCTATAATTCCACAATGAGACATACATGAGGACAAAAACATGAAGAGACTGCAAGGATAAAGCAAGATAACAACACCTTCTGCATGAGGCGCTGACTGAGACTATATGTGGCGCAGCTGATCATATCGTCATACCCTTTACCCATGTCCATGCTATCTCCAAGAGGCATCGATCATAACAAATGTAAGGATAAAAGAGAGAGACAAGTGGAAGATGGTGTTTGCTACACTGGAGGGGTTGTTTGAACCTCTGGTCATGTTCTTTGGCCTAACAAACTCGCCAGTGACCTTCCAGGTGATGATGAATGAGCTACTAAGTGACCTAATCAATATAGGAAAAGTAGCAGCCTTCATTGATAATATAATAGTGGGAACAGAAACAGAAGAAGGGCATGATGAGATAGTGGCAGAAGTGATTAGGAGACTGGAAGAAAATGATTTATATGTGAAGCCGGAGAAATGCAAGTAGAAAGTGAGGGAGGCAGGATTTCTAGGAGTGGTGATTAGGCCAGAAGGGATAAAAATAGAGGAAGAAAAGGTAAAGGGGATGCTGGAATGGCTGACACTGATATGTGTTAAGAACATATAGAAGTTCCTGGGACTAGCAAATTATTATTGCTGGTTCATCCAGGGCTTTATAACCATAGCTAGACCTCTGCATGACATGATGAAAAAGGATAAGAAGTGGGACTGAATGGAGAAGCAAGAAAGAGCATTTAGGGAGTTAAAGGAGAAATTTACAAAAGACCCAGTATTAGCAGCACCAGACTTAGATAAAAAAATAAGGATGGAAGTGGATGTATCGGACTATGTGACAGGAGGAGTGTTGTCAATAGAGGGGGAAGATGGATTATGGAGACTGGTAGTATTCCTCTCAAAATCCTTGAACAAAACTGAGAGGAATTATGAGATATACGACAAGGAGATGTTGGTGATAATAAGGGGGTTGAAAACCTGAAAACATCTGTTGAAAGATGTACATTTCAAGTTCGAGATCTGAACAGATCACAAGAATTTGGAATACTTCATGAAAGCACAGAAGCTGAATCGGAGACAAGCTCGATAGGCTTTATATTTGTCAAGATTTGACTTCACACTGAAGCATATGCTAGGGACAAAGATGGAAAAAGTGGATGGGTTAAGCAGGAGACTAGACTGGAAAGTAGGCGTAGATAGAGACAACAAGAACCAAGTAGTTATAAAGGATAATTGGGTTCGTAGTTTACAGGAAGTAGTAATAGAAGTGTCTGAGGTAGAAATATTAGAAAAGATAAAAAGGGCCAGAAGTAAAGACAAAGATATAGTTAGGGTAGTAGAAGAAATGAAGAAGACAGAGATAAAAGAGTTATGAGGAAAAGAGTGGCAGATAGAAGGGGAGTTGGTGTTGAAAGAAGGAAAGGTATATGTGTCAAGAGATGAGGAGTTGAGGGTGGAGATAATCTGGTGGCATCACAATATACCGATAGCAGGACATGGAGGAAAGTGGAAGACAGTGGAACTGGTTACTAGAAACTACTGGTGGCCAGGAGTAACAAGGGACATGGGAAGGTATGTGGAAGGGTGTGACTTGTATCAAAGGATGAAGAATAAGACAGAGAAAGTAGCAGGAAAGTTAAAACTAAGCAAGGTGCCAGAAAAACTGTAGACCTACCTAACAGTAGACTTCATCACAAAGTTACCTATAGTGGTAGAAAAGAACGCAATCCTGGTAGTCTGTGACAGGCTGTTCAAAATGATATACTTTATGGCAACAATAGAAGAGACATTGGTGGAAGGCCTGGCTAGGCTGTTCAGAGATAATGTGTGGAAGTTGTATAGACTACCAGAAAGTATGGTGTCAGACTAGGGGCTTCAGTTTGTGGCAGAATTAACAAAAGAGTTGAATAGGATGCTAGAGATAGAAACGAAGTTGTTAACAGTATTCCACCTACAAACAGATGGACAGATGGAACAAATGAACCAAGAGTTGGAACAGTACTTATGGTTCTTTGTAGACCATAGACAGAAGGATTGGCCAGAGTAGCTAGCGTCAGCAGAATTTGCAGTGAACAACAAAGTTCATACAGCAACTAAAGTGTCGCTCTTCATGGCAGATTATGGAAGAGAATTGAGAATGTGGGGAGATATTAGAAAGAAAGGAAAAGTAGAAAGTGCAACGGAGTTTGTGAAAAGAATAAAGAAAGTACATAAGAAAGCAGGGGCGGCATTGAAAAAGGTACAAGAGGATATGAAGAGACAAGCAGACAGAGAAAGGAAAGAGACCAAGAAGTAGAAAAAAGGGGACAGAGTAATGTTAAGTACCAAAGACTTGGTGTTTAAAGAAAGACCAGTGAGGAAATTGGTAGATTGATATGTTAGACTATATGCAATTGAGGAGATAATATCCACCAATGCGGTTAAATTATGACTGCTAACCCCAATGAGGATTCATCTGGTTGTAAATGTCAGTTAGATAGTACAATACAAGAAACAAGTAGGGGGGCAGAAAAAGGAAGAAGGAAAACCAATTGAAATAGAAGAAGTCAAAGAGTGGGAAGTGGAAAGAATACTAAATAAAAGAAAAGTAAGAGGAGTAGAAAAGTACTTGGTGTAATGGAAGGGATTTATGGCAGAAAGTGACACATAGGAGAAGAAGAAAGATTTAGAAAACACAAAAGAGCTAGTGGATGAGTTTGAAGGAATATTAAATGCAGAGATAAGACAACAGAAAAAAGAAGAGTACAAGAGGAGCGAACTACTAGGGAAGTATATGGCAAAGTTGCTATATGGTTGGGACACTGGAAACTTTGAGAAGGAGTACTTGAGAAAGTTAGAAAAGAACTGGTATAGGTGGAAAACAGTTTCTCTGGAGGAGAAACCTTGAGGGGGGGTAATATCAAGATCAAGAAAAGTGGACTTAGTTTCTTTTATTTTTCTTTCTCATTTTTGATTTATTTTTAATTTATTTTCCTTTTTCTATTTTTAGAACTTAGAGTTAGGGTCAAACCCAGGAACACAAGGAGAAAGGTATGAAAGGATAATGTCATATAATATATACAACACATATTAGCCTTGAGGTGGACATATGGTAGTTTAGAATAGGCTGGTAGTTTAGAATAGGCTGGAAAGACATAGTACAGACCAGACACTTTAGTATATAAAGTAGACAAACCCTGTACAGAGTTCTCTATTGAGTTCTCTTGTGTTACCCTAAATATAAGGATTGTCTCTTAACCCAACTCTAAGGGCTTTGAGTCATAACACTCAAACTCATTGTATTGCAAAGTGCTTTTCAAGAAGTATCTCTACTTTTTTTGCCTCTAGAAATGTTTTTTTTTAAAACTTAGTTTTATCTTATTCAGAAAAAAGTAAGAAGGAGGACATAGATTCAGATCTTAAAACACTTACTATTTTGGTAACTACTAGTCACAAAGACTAATAACAATGCTACAAGTAAATCTCAAAATAGATATCAAGTGGAGATCATAAGAGAACTTGATAAGAAGTTCTTATCCTATTTATACAATAGATATATGGTCTGTGCTAATGATAAATAAACTTATTCTAATGTCTATGCATTGTCCATGAATGTACCATATATATACTAAGAGGTGAATATATTGTTAACACACATCTTAATATTATTCTTTTAACTTTTTCTTCTAGAGTTTAGGCCTATAATCTCACATTATGTGACTGCAGTCACATGTCCCTTCATTATCAAAGAAAAATTAAAAAATAAATAAAAAGAAAAGAAAAGAAATATTAAATTAAGAAAAATAGATAAAAAAAAGAAAAGTATTAGTGTTCAAGTATACTATAACACTTACTATTTCAAGAGTCATTAGTAACTATAAGTAAACTTTCCTTCAAGAAAGTATCTACTATAAGCTGGAATAATCAGGTGTAGAGATTTGGTTTCTAAAATAGAAACTGCTATCAAAAGTATCCAAAGACTCTAAGCTCTTATTATTAAAATTATAAACAATAGACTTTATTTTATTTTTATTTTTTATTTTTCTTTTATTTTCTATTTTAAACTTAGAGTTAGAGTCAGCATAATGTCATGAATTGTTACACATCTGTTACATGTTACACAATGCTATCACAGTTATATATTACACAATTATGTATTACAATAGAATACAGTAAAAGATTTTAGAAGGAAATAATATTATATAGTATATTTTACATATGTTGATCTTAAGAATAACACATGGCTCTTTAAGATAGGCTAATATTAGTGTAACATGAACCAGTAGTTTAGTATATATAAAATATACAAGTTTATACTAAGAACTTTATTGAGGTTAATTTTAATACAAGGTTTTTTCTCTTAATTTACTTTAAGGTCTTAAGTTTGTAATACTTATATGTTAGAGTTAAAGATGGTAAACTTTATTTATTTTTATTTTTATTTATTCTTTATTTTAGACTTAGAGTTAAGAGTTAGTATAATATCACATATAACTATGGAAGAGAGATAGCATAGTGAAAGAGTCCCCCATCTATATATATTATGCCTACTTCAAATCTACTTGAGGTTATGGATTTAATTCCTTAGTAGTTCTTTGTATTGGATAACTGCATAAAAAGGTTAGGGTATTAATACTCCATATATAATTCCTTCTGTAGGCATGGACTACCATCATGCCTTGTGTAGTAAATTGTTAACTTAAAAAAAAATCACAAGTAACTATTATAAACTGTTATATAATATAACACTATATTATATATTTATTATACATCATAATTATTGTCATATAATTACATATTATATAAAAAAACTTAGAAAATTCTAGAACAATGATATCATATAGCAAGTTTACTATATATTTATTACAATCAATCTCTCATGTCTTCAATGTGACTAGTTTATAGACTATAGATATTAGAATTACTTCTTTATGACTCAATAATCAGCTGTGCCATATATAGTAGGTAAGACTTCCTCATGATTTCCTTATATATAATGTATGGACTGCTTATGGTCTCTAAGTATATATAGTTGTAGATATACTCTTATATTCTTATACTTTACTAATTAATCATCTCTTTACTTCTTTACTCAAGTCTTGTCTAAGTTGCAACCTAAGCCTAGCTGAAGGTTATAACAATATTGATCTTATAAATAGCATATAGCCTTTAGGGTAGGTTAGATAAGATCTTATATAAACTAATTAGCTAGTATATATAAAATAGATATTTTATACTAGGAAGTTTTCTTGTATTAATCCAATATAAGATTTTTTTTTGCTCTTACACTTAAGTTTAAGTTGTAATATTATAATAATGCTTAGACCATCTAACCTAATTTAAATATCAGCTAAGTTATTCTCCTAATTGGAAAATAGCAATATTACTCATAATACTAAGCTATGGGATGGTAATTATTATATGTTATCACTATTTAGTTATTTAAGTGTCAAAGTAGAAGATAATAGACTTAACATTTTTATTTTATTTTCTCTTTAACTTATTTTTTGGACTTAAGGTTAGAGATTAGTATAATATCATATATTGGTTACATAACATATAGAATATTATAGAAAGTCTTGGAACAAGATGACATTATATAGCATATTTTATATATATTGACCTTAAAAATAATGCATGGCTCTTTAGAGTAGGCTAATAAAAGTATAGCATAGACCAGTAATGTTACAAACTTTATTCAGCTTATATCTCTACTAGTTGTAGACCAATTTCTACAAACTAAGTTATACTGGAAAGTCTCAAATACATATATAGAATGTACAAAAGCAATAACAAACAACCAAGATATTGGGCCATCAGTAACTATAAAAGCTTCATTGACTATTATCTTAGAAATGTCAGACATGGTTCACACCAGGGTGGAAGTCCACAGAATGGACTTGGAGATGAGCGGACTTGTAGAACGACCTTGGCTTCAGCTTATGTGCTGCGCCGTCTATCTGCCATGTGGTCGTAACTTTAGATGAAGGAGGGAAAGTCCAAGTGGAAGTGAGTACTGATTGGTGTGTCGCCGTTGAACACCGGAGATTGAGTTCAATGAGAGTTTATCTCTGTTGATTATCAGACTAGCAAATTACAGTGTAACTACTAGTCTTATATACAAACTGATAATATAGGAGATGCTTGGGGTTTCAGTGTTGAGACACTGACAGGAGTAACTCTGTCATGGAAGACGGAATACCCAGAGGGTTGCAGCACCGCCATAAGATGTGTTGCGAGAAAGGTAGCCACTGTAAAAGGCAGGCTTGTATGTTTTAGAGATGACATCACCATGGGGATGTAGTTTTCTAGATGAGTGGACTTGCATATAACAAGGAATAACTAAATAGATTCTCAAGTTACATTAGAAAGTAATTAGATAGTTTCTAATAATATATCATACATTATATGAAGATCAGTATTCATAAAGATATAAGCATCTTAATGTAGTGACATAATTAGTTATCTTCTAAAATTAGCCTAACATCTACTATAACAGATGATAGCCCTATCAGATATGAGTTTTGATTGTATGATGAAAACAGCTTGTACATAGACTATTACTATTTTGTATAAATACTTCTATATCTGAGAATTAGGCCTCAGACTTAACAATATCATTATTATAAACTTAGAACCTTAGAGCTAGTTAAAAGAAAGAATCTTATATAGGATTTATACAAGAGAACTTAATAGAAAACTTTATATAGGATTGTTTACCTTATATACTAGAGCTGATAGTTCATGCTAATACTGTGGTTAGCCTACCCTAAATAACCATATGTTTACCTTAAGATCAATATATGTTAAATATACTATATAATATTATTCTTCTAAAATCTTCTATGTTCTTCTATTGCAATATATGATTGTGTGATCATGCCTGTGACTGCTTCATGTGACATGTGACTAATGCATGACACCAAGTCATGTGGTATAACTGTAATATCCTACTAAACCCTAACTTCAAAATCCAAAAGCAAGAATAAAAAAAAAAGAAATTAAAAATGAGAAAGAAATTGAAAATAGACAATGTTTACCATCTTCAATTTTAACAATCATTTATTATAAATTTTCATCTTTTTATCATTGATATCTATATTAATCTTAATCATTACTGTCATCATTATTAAACTTCTGAATTGCTTCTAAATCTCTGAAAGTACATCTAAGATTCAAATATTACGAACAAGTAAGTAGTTTATTTTGTAATAAGTAGTCTAATATATATAAGTGTCATATACAAGTCCACCTGTCTGGAAAACTACATCCCCGTGGTAATGCCACCTCTGAACCATATAAGTCTGCCTTCCACGGTGGCCACCTTTCTCGCAACATGTCTTATGGCGGTGCTGCAACCCTCTGGGTATTCCGTCTTCCATGACAGAGTTACTCCTGTCAGTGTCTCAACACTGAAACCTCTGCTTGGGGAAATAGGGGTTTTTACCACTGGAACCCTGAGCATCTCCTATACTACCACTTTGTATATAAGACTAGTAGTTACACTGTAATTTGCTAGTCTGATAATCGACAGAGATAAACTCTCATTGAACTCGATCTCCGGTGTTCAATGGCGACACACCAATTAGTACTCACTTCCACTCGGACTTTCCCTCCTTCATCTGAAGTTGTGACCACGTGGCAGACAGACAGCGCAGCACATAAGCTGAAGCCAAGGTCGTTCCATAAGTCCGCTCATCTCCAAGTCTATTCTGCAGACTTCCACCCCGGTGTGAACCGCGCCTGACAGTATTATCAGACTCCCAAGTCTGCTGTCGCTTCTGAGCAGTTCCGCCTGCTAAACCTTCTGTTGCAGCTCCATCTGCAATCCAATCCATTTCGCACTTCAAAGTCCAAATGGCTTCCTCTCACCGTAATTCCTCAACTCCAGTCCTACCGCTTGGGACACCCTTCAACACGATCTTGTGTTTCAGTGAACCGATGGCTTATCTGCCAAACGCGCCACAACGCTCAAGACGACTCCATCAGCGAGGCCGTTCATCTCTGAGGTCTCCCTCTAGTACAATCCAACCTGCCCAGACAGTTTCGCCTGTTCCTGGCCCAAGTATTGTCCCTGCGGACAATGATCCTAATTGGGAGGATGCTCCCACTAATCCTAGTACTAACAATAATATAGTTAATAGACCCACGTCCTCTACTTGCTCATGGTCAAAACCCTATCGGAGCGATAATACTAATGAACAATTGGCTGAAGTACTTGGCCGACTTGCTAACACTCTCAACACTAATCGGACTCCTGCACCTAATACTAATTCAAGGGGAACTAAAGCCTGTATCCCTGACACTTTCAGCGGCACTGAGCCTGACAAGCTCAATAATTTCCTGTTTCAATGCAGGCTATATTTCCACACTAATCCGGCGCAATTTGACATGGACATTGCGAAAATCAACTTTTCAATGACCTATCTTACTGGAGTAGCCCAGGACTGGTTTAAGGTGGGTCTCAACCAAGAAGACCAGGGCATTCTCCAAGACTGGCTCTCCGACTGGAACCTATTTGTGGACGAGCTACGTCGACATTTTGGCCTCTCGGACCCCATTGGTGAAGCAGCCAACATGCTGGATAATCTCTGCATGAAGCCCGGCAACAAAATTTCCACTTACAATGTGGACTTCATGCGCTATGCCTCCCAATTAGGTTGGGGGAATAGTGTTCTGTGCCATCGCTATTACCAGGGGCTCCCCAATCAGATCCAGGATCCTATCTCCACCCAGGAACAAGGAAAACCCACCTCGTTCCAGGATATGTATGCCTTAGCAATGACTATCAATCACCGCTACTGGGAACGAGACCGTGAACACCACCGTGCAAGGCAAGCGGAGAAAGAGGCCCTTGAGTCTCACTCCCAGAAGCAAGGAAAAGCTTCCACCTCCAGTTCTGGCATGGCCCCCCAGAGCAAGGCAAATCTGTCTCTGGTAGCCTCGTCCATCAAGAACCCCTCCTCCAAGCCATCTCTGTCCCCCACTTCTAAGAAGCAACCTAACACTCTGTGGGTGGACCTCTCTTCTAAGCTGGCCAGCAATGGCAAGTTGACCAGCGATGAGCACAAGAAGTGTCTCGAAAACAATCTGTGCCTCTATTGTAGTGCAGGAGACCACAAGCTGGACTCCTGTCCCAAGAAGCAGACCATGGTCTCTCCCAAAGGCCACGGTGCTTCAGCAACTGCTGATACTCTGGCAGCTGCCTCTAAGAAACCTTTGGAAAAATAGAGAGCAACCCCCAGGACTCCGCACAGACTGAGGGTCGCGTTGAACTCCCCTGTGCAGCAACGAGTCCAATTCGACTCAACGCATCCGCTCTTTCTGATCCTCACTCACTTCTTGTTTCTCTTACTTCTCCCTTGATCCTTGGTCAGGATCACCTTAATAAAATCCTGTTTCAAGCTCTCGTCGACTCTGGGTCTACTCACTGCTTTGTAGACTCTAAATTTGTAGATACTCACCATCTAAAGACATTCGCAACTTCTCCAGTTGCTCTCCGCTTGTTTGATGGCTCATCAAACAGCACCATCTCCAAAATTGCCAACTTGCCCATGAATTTTTCCACCAGTGATTGTATGAATCTGGACTTCTATGTCACTCTGCTTGATTCTTCCTGCTCTTTGGTCCTTGGATACAACTGGCTTGCCCGATACAATCCGCTGATTGACTGGGTAAATGGGTTGATAAACTTCTGTCCATCTTTGCAGGAAAATCTTGCTTCTTCTCACGTCGCAGCCAACATACCATTGGCATCTCCATTCTTTTTGGACACTCCTCTGCAATCATTGGATTCCGCGGTTTCCATACCTGCATCTGAGACCTCTGTGTCTAACTCTGGGTGACCTAACATCGCTATCATTGGTGCTGCAGCATTCTTGCATGCATCAAAACTTCTGGGCTTCCACAATTTCGAACTCTGTCTTCGTCCTTCGGACATTCAGGCTAACTCTACAAAACTTGCAGAAAACTTCTGATCTCTCCAATGTCCCTTCCAAGTATCACAAATTTGCTGACGTTTTCAGCAAGACAAAAGCTGAAATTCTCCCTCCTCATCATTCTTATGACCTCAAAATCAATCTAGAAGAGAGTGCTCAACCTCCGGTTGGCCCCATATACTCTCTTTCAGCATCTGAACAAGAGGCTCTCAAGGAATTCATTGAGGAAAATCTCAATATGGGTTTTATCCAACCAACCTCATCTCCGTACAGTGCACCGGTCTTATTTGTTAAGAAGAAAGATGGTTCACTGCACCTTTGTGTCGACTTCCGTGGACTTAACCGCATCTCCAAAAAGGATCGTTATCCACTCTCGCTCATCTCCGATCTACTGGACTCACCTCCTAAAGCTCGGGTTTACTCAAAGATAGATCTTTGCCATGCTTACCATTTGGTTCGCATTGCCGATGGTGATGAATGGAAGACTGCCTTTAGAACACGTTATGGATCATTTGAATGGTCTGTGATGCCCTTCGGTCTTACCAATGCTCCCATGGCCTTCTAGCAATTCATGAATGTCATTTTCTCTGACCTTTTGGATGTCTGTGTCATGATCTATCTAGATGATATACTTATCTACTTGAATAACATGTCCGAGCATCACCAGCATGTGAAAGAAGTACTCAAGCGTTTCTGCAAGGCTGGTCTTTATGCCAAAGCAGAGAAATGCAAATTCCATTCCAAGTCAGTAGAGTACCTGGAATACATCCTTTCTCCTTCTGGCCTCACCATGTCTGACGACAAGATAAAGATTATCCAAGACTGGCCGGAACCCAAGAAAGTCAAGGATATTCAATCCTTCTTAGGTTTCACTAACTTTTACCACCGGTTCATCTTCAACTATTCGGACATTGTCATTCCATTGACATGCCTCACCCGGAAGGACATTTCTTGGAAGTTCGACTCATCCTGTCAAGATGCTTTCAACTCTCTCAAGAAAGCATTTACCTCTGCTCCTATCCTCACTCATTGGATTCCCGATGCTCAACTCATTGTGGAAACCGATGCCTCGGACTATGCTCTCACTGCAATCTTCTCCGTTGTTAATGAAGATAATGAAGTTCACCCAGTTGCCTTTCACTCTCACACTTTCACTGTGGCAGAGTTGAACTATGACACACATGACAAGGAATTGCTTGCCATCTTTGAAGCATTCAAGATTTGGCAGCACTATTTGGAAGGTCTGGTCTACCCCATCGACGTTGTTACAGATCATAAGAACCTTGAGTATTTTTCTACTACCAAGGTATTGACCCAGAGGCAAGCGTGGTGGTCCAAGTACCTTTCCTAGTTCAATCTTGTCATCAGGTTCTGCCCTGGTCGTCTTGGCACAAAACCGGATGCTCTCACTAGATGATAGGACGTCTATCCTAAAGGGGGAAATACTGGCTACGCCACAGTCAACTCTCACAACTTCAAGCCCATCTTCACTCAAGAACAAATTGCAGCCTCCGTACGAGCTACTGTCCTTCTTTTCCCTTCTCTCCGTGCAGCTACAGTCGTGGATCTGGACACCCTACATCAAGACATCCTATTGGCTCTTCCTAGTGACCCAATCGCTACAAAACATATCTCCACAGATGGCTGGTGGTCTATGGACCCAAACGGTCTACTCCTCCTTGACAACAGAATTTATGTACCATCTGCTGGTAACCTCCGCATACGCGTTCTCCAGTACAATCATGATCACATCCTTGCCGGACATTTTGGTCAAAACAAAACACTGGAATTAGTCTGCCGTGGATACTCCTGGCCCAGCCTCCGTGCTGACGTACAACAATTCTGCAAGTCCTGTGTCACTTGTATGCGATCCAAGCCACAACGTT
Organism: Leucocoprinus gongylophorus; assembly: GCA_022457215.2. Classification (NCBI taxonomy): domain Eukaryota; kingdom Fungi; phylum Basidiomycota; class Agaricomycetes; order Agaricales; family Agaricaceae; genus Leucocoprinus; species Leucocoprinus gongylophorus. The sequence goes on from JAJOHK020000650.1 coordinate 19,313, forward strand.
ACAAGCCCTATAGATCCCTCAAACAACTCCCCATCCCTGAACAACCATGGAATTATATTTCTATGGACTTCATCGAGAAACTTCCGTCATCCTCTGGGTTTGACACTATCTTGGTCATAGTTAACTGGCTCACCAAGCAGGCGATCTTTATCCCTGCCCATGACACCATTATGTCTGTGGACTTAGCACGTCTATTCGTCCTTCATGTGTTTTCCAAGCACAGCATTCCTTCCCATGTTACCTCCGACAGAGGCTTGGAGTTTGTGTCAAACTTCTTCCAATTTTTAGGCACTGCTCTCGACATGCGGCTTCACTTCACTTCAGGTTACCACCCCAAAGGTGATGGACAAACCGAACGCACGAATCAGACACTCGAGCAATACCTCCGTGTATATTGTAACTACCAGCAAGACAACTGGTCCAAACTCCTACCTCTCGCGGAGTTCGCCTACAATAATGCTCTGAGTGCAACTACTGGTGTTTCCCCATTCTTCGCTAATAAGGGATATCATCCAAACATCACTGTTCACCCCAGACGTGATATTGCTTCCTCCCAAGCCTGTGACTTCGCTGTAGATCTCGATGAATTACAGAGTACCCTCAAAGCTGAAATCTCCGTAGCCCAACAGCGTTATCAGAAATCCACTAATACGCGATGTTCCCCTGCTCCTGATTTCAAAGTAGGTGACAAAATCATTGTCAAGGCTCAGTTCTTCCGAACCACTCGGCCTTCAAAGAAACTCTCCAAAAAATATCTCAGACCCTATGAAATCATCTCTCAGCCTGGCACTCTATCGTTCACTCTCTGCCTTCCAGAGTCCATGCGCTCTGTTCATCCAGTCTTCCATGTGTCAATGCTCAAACCTGCCACATCCAACACTTTCTCTGAGAGAATACAGCCGGCCCCCGCTCCAGTCATAATTGATGGGGAACCCGAATATGAAATTTCTCAGATAGTAGATTCCAAAATCGATCGCCGATGGGCATGTAAACTCCTATACAAGGTGATCTGGCTAGGGTATGAAGACATTGGAGATGAATCTGAATGGATCCCCACATCCGAACTCACTCATGCCGTGGACTTGGTATCAGATTTCCACATCATATATCCTGCCAAGCCTGGTCCTCTCCTATTGTCCTAATCATGCTGTTCTCTGCCTCCATGTATTTCTAATGGAAATTTTCCTTCATTAATTTCTAGTATATTCTGTCCGCTTATTTTCATTAACCCTCAGCTTCCGCACACTTTTCGGGGTTTTCTTTTCAAACTTCAAACTTCGTTTCATTTTAATTCTTGTCTTTTCTTACTCACACAATTAATTCACAGAAGAAATAAAGTCTATTGAGAAGGAAAACAAAACCAGTACACTAACAGGAGGTGGACGATGGAGTCCCTCCCTCCTGACTCTCTCCAGGGCCATCTTTGGACCCCTCTGCGTCATCTCCATTCTCCTCTTTCCCATTCTCTTCTTCCAAGCTCCATCTCTGCTCCATCGCGGCCCTAATTCTCTCCAATTGGGCCGTGTTTCTCTCCTGGCCCTCCACCAAGTCCCAGAGGGACTTTCCAACTCCTCAGTACTCCTTCACAAGTTTCTGGAGTGCTTTTTTGATGGCACTTAGAACCCCACTATAAGTGGGGATCATGGCCGGGGTGTTGGTATTGGTGTGGGGTACACACCGCTGCTTGAGTATGATGCACCCGGCACAGGCAAGGGAGCAACTATGAAAAGGAGAATTATTAAAGAATAAGAATGATAAGTATAATTAATTACTCACCTTGAGGGGTGCACCAGGCAATCCTGCCCAGTGCACACACATCTCTCGCAGGAGTTAGAACCCCCCATCTTGACTGCGGCACCCCTGCAGTACTTCCCCGGTTGCTTCCCTCTAGTCTTCTTGGAGGGCCGTTGCTCCTCCTCATCTCCTACGATGACCTCCTTGCGCTTGGACCCCGTGACCTGGGATCCTTCAGCCCCCTCCAATAGGGCGGCCTCTTCCTCTAGCACCTTGTCCCAGAGCTGCTGGAGGTACTCCATTGTTCTCTTCTTTCTCTCCTCCTCTTCCACAACCCTCTGCCTCTTGGCCTCCTCCTTGGCTTTGGCCTCCGCTTCCCTCCTAGCTTTCTGAGCTGCGCGCTCAGCCTGGCGTAACTTCACCGCTTCCTCCAGTTGGACTAGGAGCTGCTGCTGCTCCTCATACCTCCGCTGCATCTCTTGCCGCTGTTTTTCAAGGATCTTGGTGTTGTTTTGTGAAATGTCAGAGGGGGCGGGGGAAGACATAATGATACAGAAACAAGAGCAAAAAATTTCCTTTTCTGTTTATGTATTGTTGACCTAGGTACCATCACGGGATTCTTGGATAAATCTAATAGGACTTTGAATAAACTTAATAGGACTTCAAAGGCTCAGTCCTAAGGGGGGAATACTGTCATATACAAGTCCACCTGTCTGGAAAACTACATCCCCGTGGTAATGCCACCTCTGAACCATATAAGTCTGCCTTCCACGGTGGCCACCTTTCTCGCAACATGTCTTATGGCGGTGCTGCAACCCTCTGGGTATTCCGTCTTCCATGACAGAG
>JAJOHK020000651.1:0-21864 GCA_022457215.2 Leucocoprinus gongylophorus
TCCTGCTCTAGTGTTATGAAGATCGTCGCCTTTTTATTGCAGATATCTGCCTTATGTTCTATACATGTTGGACATGTGTCAGTGTTCATTTTATTTAGTGTTTCATACTTTGCTTGATCCTCATGTATTATCAGTCAGTAGGAGAGGTAGCCTTATTGCATCCTTGCTGACATCATATTATTGACAGAAGAAGAACATGATGAGATTGTGAGGAGATGTCTTATGTATTCTTCATGGTCTTTAGGTATATATAACTAAGATACTGTTTTGTATTCTTACAATTTACTAATTGACCATTCTTTCTTAAGTTTTTGTGTTAGTTGCAGTATCATATACCAACCTGGCAACATCTGCCATCCATTCTAGATAACAACTAGCACATCCAACCTGTTAGGGCAATTGAGTGAAGTCCACAGGATTACATGGAGTTTGTGGTCTTCAGAGAAACCTTCAGGGAAACCTATGATTATATTGCAGCAACTAGTAACCAAATACCACCCACTTTCAGAGAAATCTAAGGGAATGGAGTAAGGTTTCCCAAAGATGGCCAATTGTCATATGCTAAGTTCAACTCTGAAAATAGCCCATCTTCTGCAGTAGTGTTATCCCATTTACATATCTGTTAGTAGCCTGTCTTCTATGGAGGTGTTATTCCATAGCTCATCCTCCATGGAAATGTTAGACTCTGTCAAAACCTATGAGTACTTGATCTTCCATGGTGAAGTTTACTCCTTTCCAACTTGATGTTCTCCTTTTCTAACCTTCTATCAGTGTTTCACTACTAAAACCTCCACTTGGAGCTGTACTATGAGATACCTGAGTTTTTCTTTATTTCTACTTGTATACAAAGACTAGTAAATATAATACACTGTATTCTCTGGTCTGATAATTAACAACAAAAGCAGTTAAATATTAAACTCTAGTGTTCTACAGCAACACACTTTCTTGAACTTGATTTCTCTTCTGAAGTTGTAACCTTGCAACAGATAGATGGCACAATATATAAGCTGAAGCCAAGGTTGTCCTGCAAAGTCTATAACTTCATATACTTTGTATGAGTTTTCATACTCAGTACAAACTTTGAGCAAACCCCACAAACTTTTGCTCTTTAATGTAAACCATATCTAATGCTAATGTCCAAAATACTTTATTGTCTATTGCAATCTAGCAGAACAATGTTGAGCTAATTATCAGAATAATGATATATAGATAGTTAGGAACCTAAGTCAAAATATCTAAAACATTATCTAAAAAAAAGCAAAATGCATTTGGAGGGTGGTTAATAGTAATCTAGGAAGTCTTCTGAAAGAAAGATGCAAGCATAGAGTTTAAGACCTATGACAGTAAAGTCTACAGGTCTAGCAGTAGAATTTGGAAGTACATGAAAGTAGAAAAGTCTATAAAAAAGCCTATGGAATATAGAAAAATAGTAAAATTTGTAGCAAAGTCTATAAGATGTGAGGTTGAGAGGGCTTGCTTGGCTGAGCATAATGAAAAGTCAAGATTTCTTACATCTACTCCCTTTTCTATATTGCTATGTTTTAAAGCAAGAGGAAGAATTGATCTAAAATTGATCTGCTCAAAATATACTGTTTGGATAAACTACAGTGTATAGGGGTTTATATGGTGAAACTCTGCTACTCTGTCTAGTTCAAATATATCAAACACATTCTTTTAAGAGTTGACTTCTAACCTGAAACTTTTCTACTTGATCAGATACTGATATCTTTTATAGTATGTTATATACCAAGTTTAACCCTGTAAATAGCCTGTCTTCTGCAGTAGTGTTATTTTATAACTCATCTTCCACAATGATATCATCTTCTGTCAAAATTCCACTAATAGGAGTCAAGCAGAAAAGAAATGAAACTAGGGTATAAACAAGAACTATGTAGCACTAGCTCTTAATTACATGCTAAAAAATTCAATAGGAACAGTATTGATATCAGAAATTTGTAGGAGAGATAGAAATAAAAAGGTAATAAAAAAAGAATATATAAATCCTCTAAAAAGGACACTTGTGAATACAAAAGGATATCATTAGAATATTGTCAAAAGGAATGAGTAGAGAACATCTACTTGCAAATACATTCTCTTGCTAACACACTTCTAAACAGTAAACTTTATACTGTATAATAAGCTTCTTTGGAGAATTTAGTAACTCAAGTTAAATGTTATGACTAATAGTACTAACTGATACTCATCTTGCCAGCCTTTTTTAAGGCTACTAGAACTCTTTAAAAATTGTCCAAAAGTAATAGCTTAGTACTAATAACATACATCCAAGAAATAGTGAGTAAACTGCTCATAAGTAGGAGTTTTTGGATAGAGGTTATCTCTTTTACTCTTCTTTACCTATGGCTTATATTATTTTTAAAAAAAACAGAAAACAGAAATAGAAAATACAACCTGAAACAATAAGAAAGCCTTCTGAGGTTTTAAAAGCACATGGTCTTCTCTTCATTATCAACCTAACACTGGCCTAATAGTTTTTTCCTGCTTGTAAGTGCTGATTCTCTTCTCACTTACAAGCCCATTCCTAAAATCTCTTATTTCTAACCACTTAGGTTCTTGTTTTGTTTTACTATCCCAATGTTTATTAAGATCCTAACTACACCTATAAGTACCTGCTCTTTATAGCTAGTCTTTTGTAAGTTCTGTCTGTGGTGTTCTCTGTTCCTAAAGACCTCATATCTGAGATCTAGTTTGTTTAACAACTACTACACTATCTCTCAAGCAAATTACAACTTAAAAGAGTCTGTAATATTATCTCAAAACATAAAGCCTTCTTGCTAATGCCTTTAAAGAGGTCTTAAATACTTAAAAACCTTTTAAGAGTATGTTCTTTTACAAAAAAACATTTTCTGGCATAATATCATAAATACTTTCTACAGAGAAGTTCTCCTATTAAACTTTTGTCAGTATCTTATCACTAAAATCTCTGCTCAGTATTATACTATAAAACATCCAAGTTCTCCTTCAATTATACTTATATTTAAGGATTGGTAGATACATTCTTATTCTCTTGAACTTCATTTGTCCTTCTAAAATTGTAACTTCATAGCAAACAGATAGCATAGTATATAAGCTGAAGCCAAGATTATTCTGCAAAATTTGTTCTAATCCTATAAACTTTTACCTCTCAAGTGTAAATTACACCTGATAGTATTATTAGACTTCATAGTCTGCTGTTACTTCTGTTGTAGTTCCATCTGCTTTTTTCACTTTTCTAGTTACTTCAAGTTCTAACAGTGTTTTCCTGACATAACTCTTTGACTCACTCTAGGTCAAATCCTGTCTTTCTCAAAACACCTTTCAACTCTGTCTCTTGTCTAGACAAACATTTCACTAGGGCCTTTCTTCTAAGTATTCTGTAGTACTCAAGTTAACTTCACCAATGAAGACATTCATTTCCTCAGTTTCTTACTTGTATTATTTAAGCTGCCCAGACAGTTTCACCTGTCCTAGGCCTTAGTTCTAATTGGAAGAATACTCCCACAACTAATCAACCTAATTTTTCTCAACCCTTGTTTACTCACTCCTAGTCAAAACTCCAGTATAGTGAAAATACTAATAATCAACTGGCTAACATACCTAGTCAGATTGTTAATACACTTAATACTAATCAAACTCCTAACCTAACAACTAATTCTAAGAGAACTAAAGCCCATATTTCTGACACTTTTAGTAGCACTAAGTCTGACAAACTTATTAATTTTGTAATGATCTATCTCTCTGGAGTTGCCTAAAACTGGTTTGAGATAGGCTTTAACTAGAAAAATTAGAGTATTTTCTAAGACTAGCTTTTTAATTAGAACTAGTTTGTTAATGAACTCTGTTAGCATTTTAATCTTTCAGACTGTAAAACTACTAATATGCTGGATAATCTCTATAGTAATAATATTTCCACTTACAATATAGGTTTTACATGCTATACTTCCCAACCAGATTGAGGAAATAGTATTCTATATTACTAGTATTACCAAGATCTGCCTAATTAGATCTAGGATCTTATTTCTATCTAGGAAAAAGGAAAGCTAACATTGTTCCAGAACATGTACACTCTGGCAATGACTATTGATTATTATTACTGAAAGTATAATTGTGAGCATAATTATGTATAGTAAGTAGAAAAAAAGGTTCTTAAGTCTCATTCTAAGAAACAAGATAAGGCTTTCTTTTCTGCAAATTTTGCAGCCTCCCAAAATCAGTCAAATCAATTCCTAGCAGCTTTATTTGCTGAATTCTTATTTTTCAAGACTTCTAATTTATTGTTTTCTACTGCTAAGAAATATTCTAATACTTCTATTACAGGGCCAGAGACTACAAGTTGAACTTTTGTTTCAAAAAGCAAATATTGGTCTCTTCTAAAGACCATAGTACTTTTGTAGCTGCTAATTCTTTTACAGCTACTTCTAAGAAATTCTCAAAAAAATAGAAAGTAACCTTTAGAACTTTGTACAGACTAAGAGCTATGTTAAACTTTCCTATATAGCAATAAGTCTCATATGTCTTGATGTATTTACTCTTTTGAACTCTTACTCTCTCTTTGTCATTTTCTTCTTTTTCTTAGTCTTTGGTTAGAACTATCTTAGTAAAACTCCATTTCAAACTTGGGTTAACTTTAGGTCTACTTATTATTTTGTAGACTCAAATTTTGTAGTTACTTACAGCTTGAAGAATTCCTCAATCTCTTCAATTAAACTCTGCTTGTTTAATAAATTGTCAAACAATACTATTTCTGAAGTTGTTACTATATCTGTAATATTTTCTTCTAGTAGATATATAAATCTAGACTTTTATGTTACTTCACTTAATACTTCTTACTTTTTAGATCTTAGATACAACTAGCTGACCTGATACAATCTATTAATTGATTGAATAAATAAGTTGATAACTCTTTATCACAAACTTTATTCAGCTAATATCTTCACAACTAATCAATCAATAAACAACTAAGATATTAGACTATCAGTAACTGTAAAATTTCATTTATTATCTTATGAACAGCTAAATAGATTTTCATAACTAAACTTACATTGAAAATTGTCTATCAAGCTATTTCTAATAATATATGGTATATTTTATAAAGATAAGTATTTATAGAAATATAAGCATATTGATATAATGACATAATTAGTTATTTTCTAAAATTAGCCTGATATCTACTATAATAGATAACAGCCCTTATCAGATATGAGCTTTGATCATGTGATATAAATAGCTTGTGCACAAACTATCACTTTTATATATATATCTGTATCTGAGAATTAAATTTCAAACTTAATAACATCAATTATTTTTATTAATACTAATACTACTTACCATCTATCACACTATCTTCTTATACTGAACTTTTGAATCACTATCAAGTCATTTAAATTTCAAGTATCACAATCAGTGAATAGTTTATTTTATAATACTTTTTATTTATTTTTGTAGAAAAATCTTGTTTTACTCTGTATTATAGCTAGCATTTTATTAGTAAACCTATTTATTTCTGATAAATTTTTACATTTACCAAATCTCATGATTTTTATATTATCATCTGAGATCTTTATGTCTATTTTTAAGTAATCTAATATTACTATCATTAGTATTTTGACTTTTCTCTACATATTAAAACTTTTAGGTTTTAGTAATTTCTAAATTTGTTTTCACTTCTCAGAAGTCCAGACAAACTCTATGTACCTTATAGAGTCCACTCTTGATCTTTCTAACATTTTTCCCAAGTACTATAAATTTATCAATATCTTTAGTAAATTCAAAGCTGAAGTTTTTACTTCTTACTATTCTTATAATCTTAAGAACAATTTGGAGGAGAATACATAACCCCTAGTTAGTACTATTTACCCTTCTTTAGTATTCAAACAGAAAACTCTGAAGAAATTCATTGAGAAACCTCAATATAGGTTTTATTTGACCAACTTCCTTCCTATATAGTATTCTAGTTCTCTTCAATCAAGAAGAAAGATGAAATTGCTGCATTTTTGTGTCAACTTCTGTAGTTTTAACCATATTATTAAAAAAATTATTATTTACTTCCACTAATCTCAACTTACCCTATAAAGCCTGAGTATATGGGAGAGAGATGGCATAGTGAAAGAGCCCTCTGTCCATATGTATTATGTCTACCTCAAACTTACTTGAGGTTATAGGTTCAATTCCTTAGTAGTCCTTTGTATTGGGTAACTACATAAAAAGGTTAGGATATTGATACTCTATACATAATTCCTCCTATAAGTACAGACTGCCATTGCATCCTATGTAATAAATTGTTGACTTATAAGAAAAAAAAGCCTAAGTATATACTATAATAAATTTTTGTCATATATACTATCTAGTCTGTATAGCCAACAGAAACAAATATAAAACTGCTTTCAAAACTTGTTATAAATTATTTGAGTAGTTTATAATACTATCTAGTCTTACTAATATTCTTATAGCTTTTTAATAATTTATAAATAATATATTTCCTGATATTTTGGATATTTGTATTATAATCTATTTTAATGATACACTTATCTACTCTGACAACATGTTTATATATTACTAGCATATCAAAAATGTCTTTACAAAGCTAATGTCTATGCCAAAACAAAGAAGTATAAGTTCTATTCTAAGTTAGTAGAGTATTTATATCCTTTTTTCTTTTGGACTTATTATATCAAACAACAAAGTCAAGAATATTTGGTCCTTCCTAGATTTTGCAAACTTTTACTACTGATTTATCTTTAGTTATTTGAACATTATTATTTTTCTAACTAACTTCTATTATGATGCTTTTAATTTAACAAGGTATTTACTTTTATGTCCATTCTTACTTACTAGATCTCTAATAAAGTTCATTTGGTTGTCTTTTACTTTCATACTTTCATATTATAATCTTAAGATCTTAAAGTTGGTCAAAGAAAAGAACATTGAATTGAGATAATCATAAGAGAACTTGATGGAGTTTCTAGTATAAACTTGTCTATCTTATATATACTAAGTTACTGGTCTATACTACAGTGCCATTAACCTATCCTAAAGACTATGTGTTATTCTTAAAATTAACATATATCAAATATATTGTAATGATATCATTTTTTCTAAGATCTTTTACTGTGTTTTATTGTGACAGTGACAATTGTGTGACACCATGTCACACCATGTAACAATCTGTGACAGTGATCTGTAATATTATACTAATTCTAATCCTAAGTTCTCAAAATAAAATAAAAATTGTTAAGTCTATTGTTTTCAACTCTGACATTTTATCTTTGTAGAGAAACTATAATACTTATAACAAGAAACTTCTAGCTATATTTAAAGCTTTCAAAATTTAATATTACTATTTTAAAGGTCTAGTCTTTCCTATTAACATTGTTATAGATTATAAAAATCTTAAGTATTTTTCCATTACCAAGATGTTGACTTATGGACAAGTATAGTGGTCTGAATACTTCTTGTAGAGTTTTCTTACAATAATGCTTTTAGTGCTATTACTAACATTCTTTACTAATAAGGACTATTATTTCAGTATTTCAGTATATTCTGAATATAATATTATTTCTTCCTGAGCCTATAACTTTGCTATTAATCTCAATAAATTACAATGTATGCTCAAAGCTGAAATTACCATAGTCTATCAGCATTATTCAAGTCTACTAATATATAGTATTCTCCTATATTTAATTTCAAAGTATGTGATAAGATTTCTATAAAAGCTTAATTCTTTAGGACCACTTGGTCTTCTAAAAAGCTCTTTAAAAAATATCTCAGACCTATGAAATTATTTCTCAGTTTGGTACTTTATTATTTACTCTTTGTCTCCCAGAGTTTATATACTTCATATATCTAGTCTTTCATATTTCTATGCTCAAACTAGTTACTTTCAACACTTTTCCTGAGATAACTCAACTTGTTCCAATATTGGTCATCATTGATGGGGAACCCAAGTATAAAATATCATGAATTACAAACTCAAAAATTAACTAAAAATGGGCTTGCAAGCTTTTCTACAAGGTCATTTGGCTGAAGTATAAAGACACCAAGAACAAATCTAAGTAGCTCTTTGCTATTGAACTTACTTATGCTGTGAACTTGGTTGCCAATTTTCATATTACTTACTTTGCCAAGCTTGGTTCTCTTTCTTTATCTTAATCATGTTGTTACAAGTCTAATCCTAACCTTTATACACTTTTCACTAAGTTTCTTTTTGTCTTTGTTTTCTTGTCTTATTTTTCTTATAATCATCTTGATTAATTTCTTATTTATTTTTACTCAAATAATCAAACACAAAATAAGATAATTTCTTTAAATACTAATGTTCTAAAAAAAAAAGAGAAAATAGTATCTATACTATTACCTCAGACTCTTCTAATTCTTTTACAAACTCTTTCCTGTTACAAACTTTATTCAGCTTGTATTTCTACAACCAGTGAACTAATTTTCACAAACTAAGTTGCACTGAAAAGTCCCAAATGAGGGCTATTTGCATATATGTGAGATGTACAAAAATGACAATAAACAACTGAGATATTAGGCTATTAGTAACTATAAAAGTTTTATTGGCTATTATCTTATAAAAGACTGGACAGATTTATATAATTGAACTTGTTTTGGAAAGTACTTATCAAACTATTTCTAATGATATATAGTATATCCCAAAGTAATAAGTATTTATAGAGATATAAGTATATCAATGTAGTAACATAATTAGTTACCTTCTAGAATTAGCCTGACATCTACTATGATAGATGACAGCCCCTATCAGATATGAGTTTTGATCATATAATAGAAATAGCTTGCACATGGACCATTACTATTTTGTATATATATCTCTATATCTGAAGATTAGACCTTAAACTTAATAATATCAATTTTTATCACCATTGTTATTATCATTATCATTCTGAATCACTTCTAAATCTCTGAGAGTACACCCAAGATTCAGATATCACAAATAAGTAAGTAGTTCATTTTGTGATACTTTCTATTTACTTTCTTTTATCTCTTTATTCTTATTTACAGACTCTATAGGTCCCTACCTCATATTGATAGTAGTCTGAATCTATACCAACTTAGCTATATTCCTATTCTTTTCTTCTACCAAGTTCTAAAAGAACTTTCTGACTCTACAGTACTTGTTAACTAACTCTTTAAGTATTTTTTATAGTACTCAAAACTCTGCTTATAGCAGTGTTTACCTTTTTAGAACTGGTAGTAGTTTCTTGAGCTAGAATGCATCACTACTTGATAATAATATTCTCTGTACAGACTAAAGATCTGCTGTAGAGAGAAAAATTAGTAAAAAGAGTAAAATAATATAAAAATATTACTACTTATCTGCTTTAGTGTCTTATCCTTAGTATACATATATTCCTCATAGGAGTTTTCATTTACTATCTTTATTATGTTCTCATTATAGCTCTTTTTTACTTGTAAACTCTTTCTTGTTAGCTAGTTTTTTTCTGTTAGTTTAGCTTTTATTAGATTCTTTGAACTTGATTTTTAGTTTTGTTTAATTTTGTTTATTAGTTAGTTAGATAAAGATTTAGCTTTATGTACAAATAACTATACTTTACAAGAGATTCTAAGTTAAATAATTCTATTCTAAAGATAAATTATCTTAATTGTCCTAATAATACTAAAACTAACAACAATACTAACAATTTTTTTTTTAAGTCAACAATTTATTACACAGGACACGATGGCAGTCTATACCTATAGGAGGAATTATGTATGAAATACCAATACCTTAACCTTTTTATATAGTTACCCAATATAAAGAACTACTAAGAAATTAAACCCATAACCTCAAGTAGGTTTGAGGTAAGTATAATATATATAGATAGGGGACTCTTCCACTATGCTATCTCTCCTCCCTAACAATTCTTTTCTTCAAAGTTATATATTGTATATTTACTTAAGATACTATTAAAATTTAATTATTTTATTTTGCTTATATAGATAGAATTATTAGTTTAAGATTTAAAAAGAGAGTTAGTTTAGTTAAAAATAGATAAATAATAGATATTGAATCTGTAAAGAAGTAATTTTTAATAACTTTGAGTAAATTAACTAAAGTTTATTCTAAAAAATTTTAAATTTATTTGTATAATCTTAAGTAAATTCTTTAATAAAAAATTATAATTAGAATTAATTAAATTACATAAGCCTTATTTTAATAGTAAGATTTTTGTTAATATTTTATCTTTAATAATTAATAGAAAAATATATCTAAATTTATTTATAAAATATTTATAAGTAAATCTATAAATAATTTATTCTATAAGTCTAAATTAGAATTTAGAATAACTATAGAATTGACTAAAAATTTATCTTAATTGATATTAACTAAGAATAAAGCAGATGACTTTATTAGAAAAAGAGAAAAACCAATTTAATTAGTAGATAACTAGTTTGGATTATCAGAATATTTTGCTTATCATTTCTTTCTCTCTTACTACTATCTTATATAGTAATACCTATAAGAGAATTAGTAAATATATTGCTTTCTACTTTATTTACTACTTTACAGCCTTTACCAATAGCTTAATTACTATTCACAATAAATATAGACATTAATAATGACATTATCAAAGAAAGGTCTGCTTTCTCTAGCAAATTTAGCTCTAGAAAGTTATTAACTCACTTAGCTACATCATCTATTCCATACAACAAGAGAATGGAAATTCAGAACAATCTTCTGTCTGAGGACTTCCAGAAGCCTGTTAACAGTTCTTAACTATCCTATATATCAAACAATGGTCAAGTAGGTAATTTTGTCAGAAAGAAAACTGATATTAGCCTTAAGAAGAGGGCACAACATACTAAAAATGTAGCTCTGACCCTCAACAACATACCCAAACTATAAGGTAAGGATACTATTAATAGCAATACTAACACATATTCTCTGCAGGAAGTTTTTGACATTCAGTTACCTTATAACATTAATTAAGCAACTAAGTAAGATTTCTAGAGGTAAAGTAGTATAAAACTTCATCTCAACAATATATAAATCAGATTAGGACTTACTTATCACCAATAAAGAAAATATATCTTTTAGACAATACATTACTTTGAAATTTACACCTAAATTACAAAAAACAAGAATTCCTTTTAACAAGAAGAAATTGACTGATAAAATTACAAGTTTTGTAAAACTACCTCCTCTAATTTCTGTAAAAACTCACATGAAAGTCATAGAAATTTTCAAATTTTTCAAAAAATAAATCAAACCAATGGAAAAAAGAAGACTAGAAAATTATATACTCAAATATTATTATTCAAAACAAGCAAAATTCTCAAGATCAAAGAAATGTTTCTGAAATTACCAGCAAACAAAATTGACAACATTTATAGAATCATCAATGAATATAACAAACCAAAGCCTAAACTAAATATGACAATAAAAAGACTATCTAGGAAACAAGTCATTATTCCTATAAGCAATGACAACAAGGTGAAATTTATAGAATCATCTAGCTCTTATATTGCTAACCTTAACAGAGCTCTTAAGAACATCAAATTGAACATTACAGCTGATTTTGTCCATATAAATCAAGCTAATATTACTATTGTAACTGACAAAGTTATGTTATCTCTAGATCTTTAGACTATCAAGAAATATGTCAAAAATTTCAATCATATCAACTTAGATAGTGTTAATATCTCTCATCTTCCACAGTTAAAGTCTCATTTGAAAATAATAAGTATTCTATACTTAGTAGAAAACACTAATATTCCAATTCTATTAGATATAGTTGAGGAAATCATCAAAAGCAATCATATCTTCAACAACATTACAGTTGCTTCAAGACTACATATCATCAAAGTATCTCCAAAGTTGGATATATAGAATGTCTAAAGCAGTACTAATGTCAGAGCTGAAAATGATAGACTTATTTTTATTCTATTTCTCATTTTTATTTTATTTTATTTTTTTGGAACTTAGAGTTAGGGTTTAGCATGTCATTACTATTACACTGTCACATGCATGACCAGTATCACATATTAGCCACAGTTACACAATCACATGTTACAATAGAAGAGCATAGAAGGTTCTGGAAGGATGATATCATATATTTAATATATATTGATCTTAAGGAAAACATATGGTCATTTAGAGTGGGCTGAAGTAGTAGAGTACAGACTATAGGCTTTTAATATATATAAGATAGATAATCCTGTACCAGGTTTTCTATTAAGTTCTCTTGTGTAATTCTATACAAGATTTCTTTTTTAGACCTACTCTAAAATCTTGAGATTGTAACAACTAATGTAAAAGGGCTGATCAATAGATGCTTCAATATAGGAAATCACATTGCAACTATTTGAGGTGCAAATATGAATCTGGAAGTGCTTCAGTACAAGAATTGTTGGAAATGAGGGCACCTAACCTTCTTATATAAAGCCCAAGGATCAAAGTGCATTAAGTGCAATAGTCCACACAAAACAGAATACTACTATCAATTTACATAGTATTGTAAAGTGAATGCCAAGACAAATTCTCTGAGACTCAAGATGAAGTACAGCAGGCCATGTCTATATACTTTTAAATGTTTGAATTGTAAAGGTAAATATCAAGCTTGTTCAGATACATGTCTTTTCTAGAAATACTATTTCAATAGAAAGTGGTACTTCAAGAAGTACTAAGAAATTTGGGACATCAGAAAACAATTAATTTGCTTAACCATGAGTAGCATTCAAGCATGATTATTAACAATATCAAAATCTTTTTGTAAAAAATTTGTAAGAACAAATTGCTTACTAACACTATATTAGAAGCATAAAAGAAATTTGATGTTATTTTTATCCAAAAACTACCATGATCTCTCATTTTCTCCATTCCAAGTTTGTCAAATGAGAATAGAGAATAATTAGTAGGAGTACCAAACTATCCTAACTGGATTACTATTATGATCTTAAATCCTTAGAGTTGGATAAAAGAACAAAACTCTTGTATTAGAGTCAAACACAATAAAAAGCTCTATACAAAGTAGACTACCTTATATATCTATTCAGATGGTCCATGCTAACT
This sequence comes from Leucocoprinus gongylophorus, assembly GCA_022457215.2. Classification (NCBI taxonomy): domain Eukaryota; kingdom Fungi; phylum Basidiomycota; class Agaricomycetes; order Agaricales; family Agaricaceae; genus Leucocoprinus; species Leucocoprinus gongylophorus. The sequence continues at coordinate 13,028 of JAJOHK020000651.1, forward strand.
ACTGTGTACCCTACCCTAAATGACCATGTGTTAGGCATGAGGTCAACATGTGGTGTTTATGCTGTATGATGTCACTTCTTCTAGAATCTTCTACTTCTTTCTCTTGTGTCTTATGACCATTGTTGTGACTACACTATCAAATGTGACTGGTATGATAGTGTGACCAATCATTACTCCAACCCTAATCTTAGAGTTCTAAAAATAGAAAATGTAAAATAATTCAAAAGAAAATAAAAATGAAATTGAAGTCCATTATTTTCATTTCTAACAATTACCTTTTCTAGAAATCCCTCAAATAATTACAACTCTCCTAGAGTCATTTCATATATAAATGTTAGACTTTTGCAATTTTGCTTCTCTCTTAGGAAAGATATTTTTAATCATAGAGACATTTCTTACATTTCTTTCTTTAATAGTAGATCTATTTACTTTCTAGTTAACATTTACTCTGATTTATCACAAATGGCTTTAAAGTATCTAAAGGATATTAAAACTAGTATCAATAACATTTTTAGTTATAACAGAGGATTTCAACATTAGAAACAGTAGTTAGGACCCTTCTTTTCCTCACCATTCCATTCATAGTAATCTCTTTATCAACATTGTAGACTTTATGAATTTATGTATTTCCAAATCTACTAATCAAGTTACTATTAGGTACTTGTATAATCAAGAAGACTCAAACTCAACTATTAATCTCATGTTCCTTTGATCAAACTCATCAGAACTCAATAATCATACTATCCATCCAAAATAGAGACTCTTGGTCAACTGCTTTACTTACTGTCAATATTGTAATATTTGAAAAATTTATTCAAACCAAAAAACATATTATTGTCAAGAATAGCAAAGAAGAGAAGAAATTCATTGCTAAACTAATTATAGCTATCAAAGGGCTAAATATAAATCACATCACAAGCAAAGAAATTCTTGGATGAATTATATATAAATTTGCTAATACATGTATCAATTTAGGTTACTGGCCTTCATACTTCAAAACATTGTTGTCTCTTAAGCCTAATAAGACATCTTATAACTCTCCAAAAGTATTCAGACCTATTGTGCTATTAAATATACTTGACAAGCTTATCAAGAAAATCATTGGCAAAAAACTTCAATTCCAATTGATTTCTATGAATTTTATTCACTTATGTCAACTGAGTGAATTAAAACAATGATCTATCATAGATGTAGATGTAGTATTAACTCATCTTATTCATACAAAATGGATTAAGAACCTTTCAACTAGTATATTAGCATTCAACATAACTTAGTTCTTTCCTTCACTGAACCATTAATTACTCCTATTAATTTTGAATAAAGCTAGTTTTGATTCCAAGATCTTTCTATTTTTCTAAGATTACTTAGTAGATAGAAGAACAAAGTACTTTTAGAACAATTTCTCTTTCTCTTCTTTTAATGTCAATATTGGCATTGGACAGGGTTTAGCTTTATCCTCTATCTTATCTATCTTATATCTTTCCTTGGTTTTTCATATTTTGGAAAAATTAAAAAACCTAAAAATTCTAATTTCTATTATTTTATTTGTAGATGATGATCTTTTTATTTCTCAGAACAAATCTTTGGTTGTTTTGAATTCTTATCTCTTTTGTAGCTATTATATTATATTCTCTCTTCTTAAATAATTTGGACTTATCATTAAATATAGGAAAACAGAAGTTTTTCACTTTTTCAGATTGCACAGAATCTTTAACCCTCTTCTGCTCAATCTTACTATTCTAGGAGGTCTTATTCTTTATTCCAAGGAAACATGGTGTTATTTAGAATTCATTTTCAATAGAAAGCTGATCTTCTGACAATATGTTAAATTTTATGCCAACAAAGCATTATTAACCATCAAATATATGAAAATGCTCAGTAACTCATCAAGAGGACTTATTTCCACTCAAAAATGTCTTTTGTACAGAACTTGTATTCTTCCAATTGCACTTTATGGCTTTTAGCTATGGTTTTACAACAAAGATTCACTAGCATATCCTTTCAAAGTTCTTAGAAAAATACAAAGAAGAGCTACCATATGAATACTAGGAGCTTTTTACACCTTTCTGACAAGCAGTATTGAAGCTATCATAGGTCTCATCCCTATCCATTCACACCTACAGAAATTCAGTAGTAGATTCCAACTCAGAACACAATCTCTACTATTAAATCACATTATCAAGTCAATGTTGGAGTCAAGATACTTAGATAACAACAGTTTTCACTATCTATCACTTAAAAAGTTAACTCCCAAACAGTGATTAAACATCAAAGAACTTATTATTAATGCTAACAATAGACTTAATAAAGTTTTTCCTTTATTTATTTCTTTTAGTAGTGAATTTTCTTCTGAAGATAGACTAATTGACATTTTTCCTAGTTGTTTCTCTTTTCATTCTTCTAATAGAAAGAGTAAAGAAAGCAGAAAAGTGTATATTCACAAACTCAATAAACTCACACTCTAGGTATTGGCTGATTCAAAAATAGCTATCATAGTATCAGACATAACCATCAAAAATCAAGTAGCTACTTTAATTGCTCATATCCATATCCACAATAATCCTGTCATCAAGACTATTTATCATGTAGTCAATGTCACTTTCACTAAGGCCAAACTTTTTGCTATTAGATGTGGTATCAACCAAGTTACCCAATTAGTCAACATTAATTGCATTATCATTATCATAGACTCATTATATGTTGCAAAGTGAATTTTTGATTCAGTTTTGATTCATCAGTTTATCTGTATTAAATCCAGTCATCTGTAATCTCTAGGAAACTTAGGGAATTCTTCAAAAGAGATTATAGTAATTTGATTGAATTTTGGGATTGTCCAAGTCAAGACAAGTGGACTCTTTATTTTATTGTTAACAAAGAGATAAAGAATTTTGCCTTATACTTATCTTCCCCTACAAGTTTTCATAGGAGTTTGACAAAAAGAACAAATGCAATGAAATTCTTAATAATTAGAAAATGACATTCCAAGCCTCCAATGCTAAAGGAAGACAATTCTTAGATCTTCTTGATGACAACTTAAAATCTATTGAACATTTATATTTCAAAGAAAGACTATGGCTGAAATTCTTTGGTTACTCTAATTCATCATACACTAAAGTCTCAAAAGCTATTGTCAATCATGTTCCTACAAGAGAGTATCAACTTAGATTCTTCCTACATAAAAATTTAAGTGTCCTTATAGATAGTATCTAATCAAAACAAAATAATATATTCTTTATGAGTATAAAAAGTTTAACAATTACTGGAATTCAAGACAGAATACATTAGCTGTCATATACAAGTTCACCTGTCCAGAAACAATGTCCCCATGGTGAAACCACCTCTGAGCCATACAAGCCCACCTTTCTTGCAATATGTCTCATGGCAGTGCTGCAACCCTCCAGATATTCCATCTTCCATGGCGGAGATACTCCTATTCAACTCAGTCTTCTATGACGGAGTTACTCCTGTCAGTGTCTCAACACTGAAACCTCTGCTCAGGGCAATAGGAGTTTTCCTACTGAAACCCCGAACATCTTCTATAATATCAGTTTGTATATAAGACTAGTAGTTACACTGTAATTCACTAGTCTGATAATCGACAGAGATAAACTCTCATTGAACTCAATCTCCGGTGTTCAACAGTGACACACCAATCAGTACTCACTCCCACTCAGACTTTCCCTCCTTTATCTGAAGTTGCAATCACGCAGCAGACAGACGGCGCAGCACATAAGCTGAAGCCAAGGTCGTTCTACAAGTCTGCTCATCTCTGAGTCCATTCTGTGGACTTCCACCCTGGTGTGAACTGTGTCTGACAGTATTATTAGACTCCCAAGTCTGCTGTCGCTTCTGAGCAGTTCCACCTGCTAAACTCTCTGTCGCAGTTCCATCTGCAATCCATTTCACTTTGCACTTCAAAGTCCAAATGACTTCCTCTCGCTGTAATTCCTCAACTCTGGTCCCACTGCTTGGGACACCCTTCAACACGATCTCGCATTTCAGCGACCAGATGGCTTATCTGCCAAATGTGCCACGACACTCAAGATGAATCCATCAAAGAGGCCAGTCATCTCTGAGGTCTCTCTCTAGTACAATCCAACCTGGTTGGACAGTTTTGCCTGTTCCTGGCCCAAGTATTGTCCCTGCGGACAATGATTCTAATTGGGAAGATGCTCCTGCTAATCCTAGTACTAACAATAATATAGCTAATAGACCCATATCCTCTACTCACTCACGGTCAAAATCCCATCAGAGTGATAATACTAATGAACAATTGGCTGAAGTACTTAGCTGACTTGCTAACACTCTCAACACTAATCAGACTCCCGCACCTAATACTAATTCAAGGAGAACTAAAGCCCGCATCCCCGACACTTTCAGCAGCACTGAGCCTGACAAGCTCAATAATTTCCTGTTTCAATGCAGGCTATATTTCTGCACTAATCTGGCACAATTCGACATGGACATTGCGAAAATCAACTTCGCAATGACCTATCTTACTGAAGTAGCCCAAGACTGGTTTGAGGTGGGCCTCAACCAAGAAGACCAGGGCATCCTCCAAGACTAGCTCTCTGACTGGAACCTATTTGTAGATGAACTACATCAACATTTTGGTCTTTCAGACCCTGTTGGTGAAGTGGCCAACATGTTGGATAATCTCTGCATGAAGCCTGGCGATAAAATTTCCACTTACAATGTGGACTTCATGTGCTATGCCTCCCAATTAGGTTGGGGGAATAGTGTTCTGTGCCATTGCTATTACCAGGGGCTCCCCAATCAGATCCAGGATCCCATTTCCACCTGGGAACAAGGAAACCCCACCTTGGTCCAGGATATGTACGCCTTAGCAATGACTATCAATCACTACTACTGGGAAAGAGACTGTGAACGCCACCGTGCAAGGCAGGTGGAGAAAGAGACCCTCGAGTCTCACTCCCGGAAGCAAGGAAAAGCTTCCACCTCCAGTTCTGTCATGGCCTTCTAGAGCAAGGCAAATCCGTCTTCAGCAGCCTCATCCACCAAGAACCCCTCCTCCAAGCCATCTCCATCCCCTGCTCCCAAGAAGCAACCTAACACTCCACAGGTAGACCTCTCTTCCAAGCTGGCCAGCAATGGCAAGTTGACCAGCGACGAGTGCAAGAAGCATCTCAAAAACAATCTGTGCCTCTATTGCGGTGCAAGAGACCACAAGCTGGACTCCTGTCCCAAAAAGCAGACCACAGTCTCTCCCAAGGGCCGTGGTGCTTCAGCAACTGCTGATACTCTGGCAGCTGTTTCCAAGAAACCCTCAGAAAAATATAGAGTGACCCCAGGTGTTATGAGACGCTTTGGACATGGACAATTTTTATTTTCTTTTTCTTTTATTTTCTGACTTTATAGGAATTTTGTTTGTCTTTTCTTTTCTTTTCTTTTTAGTGACGATGAAGAGGCACATGACATTGAAGTCACATGACATGTCACATGATGTGACGACATAAGCCTAGAATATAGTGAAAAGATCTAGAAGATGACATCAGGGCACATATATGCAATATGGTAGCCTTGAGTAGGGAATGAGGTGGACATGAGGTTGTAGCATGGACTAGATGTACTTAGTATATATAGGATGCTAATTTAGCAGAGACTCCTTGTCGAGTTCTCTTGTGAAATCCCCACTAGATATCCGCCTTAAGAGATTTACTCGTTGTGTGATCGTTGGACTTTATGTCTAGTAGTTGCTACAACACTAGGACTCTGCACAGACTGAGGGTCGTGTTGAACTCCCCTGTGCAGCAATGAGTCTGATTCGACTCAACACATCCGCTCTTTCTGATCCTCATTCACTTTTCGTTTCCCTTACTTTTCCCTTGATCCTTGGTCAGAATCACCTTAATAAAATCCCGTTCCGAGCTCTCGTCGACTCTGGGTCTACTCACTGCTTTGTAGACTCTGAATTTGTGGATATTCACCACCTGAAGATATCTGCAACTCCTCCAGTTGCTCTCCACTTGTTTGATGGCTCATCAAACAGCACCATCTCTGAAATTGCCAACTTGCCCATAATATTTTCCACCAGTGATTGTATGAATCTGGACTTCTATATCACTCCACTTGATTCTTCCTGCTCTTTAGTCCTTGGATACAACTGGCTCACCTGACACAATCCACTGATTGACTGGGTAAATGGGTTGATAAACTTCCATTCATTTTTGCAGGAAAATCTCGCTCCTTCTAGCGTCACAGCCAACACACCATTGGCATCTCCATCCTTTTTGGACAACTCTCTGCAATCATCGGACTCCGCGGTTTCCATACCTGTATCTGAGACCTCCGTGTCTAACTCTGGGCAACCTAACATCGCTATCATTGATGCTGCAGCATTCTTGCATGCATCAAAACTTTCAGGCTTCCACAATTTCAAACTCTGTCTTCGTTCTTCAGACATTCAGGCTAACTCTGCAAAACTTGCAGAAACTCCTGATCTCTCCAATGTCCCTTCCGAGTATCACGAATTTGCCAACGTTTTCAGCAAAACTAAAGCTGAAGTTCTCTCTCCTCATCGTCCTTATGATCTCAAAATCAATCTGGAAGAGGGTGCTCAACCTCCAGTTGGCCCTATATACTCTCTTTCAGCATCTGAACAAGAGACTCTGAAGAAATTCATTGAGGAAAATCTCAACACGGGTTTTATCTGACCAACCTCATATCTGCACGGTGCACCAGTCTTATTCGTTAAGAAGAAAGATGGTTCACTGCGCCTTTGTGTTGACTTCCGCGGTCTCAACCGTATCTCCAAAAAGGATCGTTATCCACTCCTGCTCATCTCCAATCTACTGGACTCACCTCGCAAAGCTCGGGTTTACTCAAAGATAAATCTTTGCCATGCTTACCATTTGGTTCGCATCGCCGATGGTGATGAATGGAAGACTGCCTTTAGGACACATTATGGATCATTTGAATAGTCTGTAATGCTCTTCGGTCTTACCAATACTCCCGCAGCCTTCTAACAATTCATGAACGACATTTTCTCTGACCTTTTGGATGTCTGTGTTGTGATCTATCTGGATGATATACTCATCTACTCAAATAACATGTCTGAGCATCACCAGCATGTGAAAGAAGTACTCAAGTGTCTCCACAAGGCTGGTCTTTATGCCAAAGCAGAGAAATGTGAATTCCACTCCGAGTCGGTAGAGTATCTGGGATACATCCTTTCTCCTTCTGGCCTCACTATGTCTGACGACAAGATAAAGATTATTCAAAACTGGCCGGAACCCAAGAAAGTCAAGGACATTCAATTCTTCTTAGGTTTCACAAACTTTTACCGCCAGTTCATCTTCAACTACTTGGACATTGTCATTCTATTGACACGCCTCACCTGGAAGGACATTCCTTGGAAGTTCAACTCTTTCTGTCAAGATGCTTTCAACTCTCTCAAGAAAGCATTTACCTCCGCTCCTATCCTTACTCATTGGATTCCCGATGCTCAACTCATTGTGGAAACTGATGTCTCAGACTATGCTCTTACTACAATCCTCTCCATTGTTAATGAAGATAATGAAGTTTACCCAGTTGTCTTTTACTCTCGCACTTTCACTGCGGCAGAGTTGAACTACAACACACATGATAAGAAATTGCTTGCCATCTTTGAAGCTTTCAAGAATTGGCAGCACTATTTGAAAGGTCCGGCCTACCCCATTGATGTTGTTACAGATCATAAGAACCTTGAGTATTTTTCTACTACCAAGGTATTGACCTGGAGACAAGCACAGTGGTCTGAGTACCTTTCCCAATTCAATCTTGTCATCAGGTTCCACCCTGATCGTCTCAGCACAAAACCAGATGCTCTCACTAGACAATGGGACGTCTATCCTAAAGGGGGGAATACTGGCTACGCCACAGTCAACCCTCATAACTTCAAGCCCATCTTCACTCAAGAACAACTTGCAGCCTCCGTATGAGCTACAGTCCTTTTTTTTCCTTCTCTCTGTGCAGCTACAGTTGTGGATCTGGACACCCTACATCAAGACATCCTATCGGCTCTCCCCAGTGACCCAATTGCTACAAAACACATCTCTGCAGATGGCCAGTAGTCTACGGACCCAAACGGTCTACTCCTCCTTGACAACAGAATTTATGTACTATCTGCTGGTAACCTCCGCACATGCATTCTTCAGTACAATCATGATCACATCCTTGCCAGATATTTTAGTCAAAACAAAACACTGGAATTAGTCCACCATGGATACTCCTGGCCCAGCCTCTGTACTGATGTACAACAATTCTGCAAGTCCTGTGTCACTTGTATGCGATCCAAGCCACAATGTCACAAGCCCTACGGATCCCTTAAACAACTCCCTATCCCTGAATGACCATGGAGTTTGACACTATCTTGGTCATAGTCAACCAGCTCACCAAGCAGGCAATCTTTATCCCTGCCCATGACACCATTATGTCCACGGACTTAGCACGTCTATTTATCCTTCATGTGTTTTCCAAGCATGGTGTTCCTTCCCATGTCACCTCTGACAGAGGCTCGGAGTTTGTGTCAAACTTCTTCTGATCTTTAGACACTGCTCTCGACATGCAGCTTCACTTCACTTCAGGTTACCACCCCAAAGGTGATGGACAAACCAAACGCACGAATCAGACACTTGAGCAATACCTCCGTGTATATTGTAACTACCAGCAAGACAACTGGTCCGAACTCCTACCTCTCGCAGAGTTTGCCTACAATAATGCTCTGAGCACAACTACTGGTGTTTCTTCATTCTTTGCTAATAAGGGATACTATCTGAACATCACTGTTCACCCTGAACATGATATTGCTTCCTCCAGAGCCTGCAATTTCGCCGTAG
>JAJOHK020000652.1:0-21851 GCA_022457215.2 Leucocoprinus gongylophorus
CTTGTGACTGATGTGACAGCGTGACCAATCCACCCTAACCCGAGCTGTTCTAAAAATAGAAAAGTGAAAAGAAAAGAAAAGAAAAGGAAAATAAAAATGAAAAAGGAAAAATAAAATAGAGTCCACCGTCAACGATCTTGACAAGGATGGTGTGATGGTCGAGTTTGGAAGATCCATTGTGGAGGAACATGAGATCTATGACCAAATTTGATTCTCCAGCTGTGTCCGAGTATCTGGTTGGGCCAGGGTTAGTGGGTGAAGAAAGAGCAAGATCAAAAGAGTCTGCTATGATAATTAAATCGTCACTAGTAGAAGAGTGAAAAGGAAAAGAATGGTCCCAAAAACTGTCTCTAATGTTAAAGTCACCAGTCATTAAAACTATGTTATCAATGTTGACTTCAGTATCCTTCAGATACTTTAAAGCTGTGTGTGATGAGTCAGAATAAATGTTCAGAATGTAGTAGCAAATGTTATTGTTGAAAAAGAAAATGAGATTAATATCTCTGTGGTTAATAATATCTTTGCAAAGAAGAAATCAAAAAGACGAAAGACAGATGTTAATATAAGAAATGACTCTAGGAGAGTCTTTGTCACCTGACAGAGTTCTGGCAAACAAAATCCAGTTGGGGTGATGAACAGATCTTATGAGAGGATCTCCTTTGCAGTTCAAAGAGCTAGGAATCTTTTGTATTTCAGACCAAGGGGGTTCTTGGATTAATATGATGTCGAAGTAGGTCAACGATTCGAGGATAGTATTGACGATGAGAGAATTCTTTCAAATGTTTTGTGAAAAAATCTTGAGGTTTTTGATAATCATAGGGAAGGGGAGCCATTTACTTCAGAACAAAAAGATTTGGATCTGTTGACACGGATCTCAGCATATCTCTTTTGGTGCTACTCCCTGTTAAATCTGTGCCTCCAGAACAGACATAAGTTGGAGTCGGCTTGGTGGTCACCATAGCAGTTTGAACACTTGAATGAATGAGGATACAGCTCACCTTTCTTGGTTTCCAGCCTCAGTGGGTTGATCTTGGGGTTGGCTTTGCAACACCAACCGAATTCTTTATGGTGTTCTGATTTGTGTGGACTGTTACATTTGATGCACTTAGCTCCTTGGATCTTGCAGGAGAATGTCGCGTGATCCCACTTCCAACAATTTTTGCACTGTGGAACTCCGGAGTTCATGTTGGCTCCTCTGATGGTTGCGATGAAGTTGCTGACGTTGAAGCATCTGTTGATTAACATTTTAGCATTCTTACTGCTTTGGGCATCTCAGATATCAATCCAGACAATGGACATGTTGGATTTAGGGGATACTTTGATGACTCTTGGCTTTGATGCAAGGGAGATGTTATCAAAGATGTAGTTTTGCTTGAGGATTGCTTTAATGTTGTCTGATGTGAGTCTTTCCTGAGAATTAGAGTGAGGGAAGAAAGGGATGCTGGTGATCTTGAGATAGGATTTGGATTTGAGTAGGTGAGGTTCATCGACTTGTAGAGAGTTGATATCATTTGAATTTTTTACATAGTTGTTGATGATGGACATATCTGATTGTTGCGCAACTTTGTTAGTAATGACCGTTATACTTGAGTTTTCTGAGTGAAGATAGTCAATGAGAACGTCAGATTTGGCGTTTCACAGATTCCTGTTGATGTTAGCAACATGAAGAGAAGAATTCTTCATGAAGGATGAAATGTTCTCCCTGCTCATGGGGATGATTACCTGTTTTCTCGATGGACCTTTAGTAGTCATCCTAATTCGAGGTCTGGGTTTGTTTTGACCATTGACGATGCTGTTTACCTGATCAATTTTTTGCCCATTGAGTGATGGGAATGTTTCCTTGATTTTTAGCACGTCTGATGAGCTGACTGGAGGCTTGGAGACTTGTGCATATGATTTTCTAGGACTGGCATTATTACCCTTGGCAGTGTTTTCAACTGACAATTTCTTGGGGTGGAAGTATTTGGAGATGATATTAATTTCCTTCCTGGTTTTAGCCGGAAGAGGGGGGGAGGCAGAACCTTGTTGATTGTAACTGGGACCAATTTTGCAATATCCTTCTTGTTGCTGTTGTGTTGTGGAATTGTTCTCAGAGTAAATTTCAACAAAACCTTAGCTCTGAGAGTGTTAGCTTTGTTGTTAGTATAGAGAGCTGTAACGACCTTAAGCTAGAGCTCAGGTTGCAACTAAGACAAAGACTTGAGAGGAGTTAAGGGATGTATATGCAAGTAGTAAAGCGTACAGATACAGGTATCTAGCTACGCTATATATACTAGACAGAAGAAAGACAATGAGACATACACAAGTACAGAAACATGTGGAGAACAAGAGGAAACAACGAGGACTAGGTCAGGCTGTAGTACCTACTACATGAGGCATTGACTGATACTACTTTGGCACAGCTGATTGTTGACATCATGCCCTTTACCCTTGTCCATGCTACATCCTCGATGTATCCATCGTAACAATACCCTGTTTTCAAGATTCATGTCCACATGAATCATATCAAAACCTCCAACTCCCCCACCACATGAGTAGCGACGATCTTTTTGCTAGGACCAATTATTATTTGATCCTTGTTGTCGATGGCAGTAAAGTAAGGTTCATGCAGTAGCCCTCCCTGATACATAGGTATTTGGCAACCATTCCTTGCTGTGTCGGTATTTTTCTTCTTGTCTAGAAATGCTGTCGTTACCTTTTTCCAGAAACTCGGATCTTGTTCTCCTCTGGATTTAAGAGATTGATAATAGGGCGGTGGTCAGAAGATTCTGGTTTGTGATGGTGTCTTCACAAACTTCATGTATTTTTTGAGGTTGGCTATTTCGTTGGATATGAAACTTGACAAGGATGATGATGATGTAGTTGTTGACTCCACTTGGTATGGTAGGACTAATATGACTTCTTTGTTTTTGATCGTTCCTTGTGCTTGATTTATTTCCTCGTTCATGTATAGCTCTTGAATTTTCTTGATGTTATCCTCCACATACTTGTTATCCTTTCCCTTGTATCGATCTAACTCGTCAGCTAGCATTCTTTGTATTTGGAATGCCCTCTTGTCCATATCACTTTGGACTAGATACCGTAGATCCTCCAATATTTGGGTAAGATTTGTGGCGTTCATGGTTTGGTTGTTGATGCTTGCCATTAAGATGGTTCCTTCCACCTCTGTTAAGATAGTATTTGCTTCTTCTGCCAGTTTCTTTATATCCTTCGTCATTCTCTGTACATCGATCATTGTCTCCAGCCCTTTTAACGTCTTGTGGTATAACCTTGTCCAATCTTCTCTTTCTCTTTTCATGACTAGTGCTTGATTCATGTTGTTGATTTTCCTGGAAATATAGGGATTGGGAGAAGTGGGTGCTGTAGTGTAGTTGTTGTTGTTGAAAGACATCTTCTGAGATTGCTAGGATTTCGAATAACTTCTTGAGTTGTCTAAGTGGGATCTTACCCCCCCTCTTTATAGGATTCGTCTCGAATGTCTTGTCCAATAATCTTCAACCGCCTGTTTTGCATGTGGCAACCCCGTTTCTGCTATCCATTGATCGTGTTTGTTCCCATATCCTTTCCAGTGCACCAAGTATTGTGTTCCCCATCCTTGTTTCCTGTGCTTCCATACTTCTTCCACTTCGTATTCTTCTTCCTCATTGATAATTGTTGGTGGTGGTGCTGGTTCCTTGTGTTGTTCTTTGAACTTCGGCTCCACACATTGTGTCAGAAGATCCTCATTGAAGACATTATGAATCATCCAGCCTTCTGGAAGTTCCAGTTGAAACGCTCCTAAGCCAATGTCCTTTGTGATTCTAAAAGGTCCGTATCTTTTATTGTCCAACTTCTTTGAGGGTTGATTTGACTGGATATTTTTATTCTCCAGCAACACATGTTCTCCGACCTTTAGACCTTAAGGATTCCTTCTTCTTTTGTCAAACTGTCTCTTCATGTTTCTTTGGCTTCCTTCCATCGCTTGTGCCACATACTTCCAGCTTTTTTGTAACTTCTTCATGAATTCCTCTACTCGTGGCAACTCCATTTGTACCATGAGGTCCCCTTTCCAAGGGTGTCTTCCAAAATTCAGTTCAAATGGCGTTTTCCCCCTTGTTGCATGTTTCTTGTCATTGTAAGTGAATTCTGCTGTGGCTAACCATTCCGTCTAGTCGTCCTGCTGATAGTTGACATAGTGTTGTAAGAATGTCCCTATTTCCTGGTTGATTCTTTCTGTCTGTCCATTGGTCTGAGGGTGATATGCTGTAGACAGTTTCCTCTTGGTTTCCAGTACTCTTGTAAGATCTTCCATGAACTTTGATGCAAATTGCGGGCCACGGTCACTAAGGATCGTCTTGGGTATTCCATATATCTTCCATATTTCGTCTCTGTAGATCTTGGCAACTCTTTCTGATGATAAATTTGTTGTCATCGCCTTTAGTCTGATCATTTTTGTGAAATGATCCACAATTACTAGTATGGCATCCATTTCGTTCGATCTTGGCAATGGACCTATCATGTCGATACTGATGTCTTGCCATGGTTCTTCTGGAATTTCCAATGGATGGAGTTTGCCTGCTCTTTTCTGATGTTGCACCTTATTCTGTTGATACTTGACACATCCTTGAATATATTTCTTGACGTCTTCTTTGAGTCCTGGCCACCAATATGTCCTCTTGATTAGTTCTTGCATCCTATGTTGTCCTGGATGTCCGACATCTGCTGGATCGTGATGTTCTTTCAGAATTTTCTCTTTGATGTCCTTGTTGTTTGGTATGTATATTCTTCCTTCCATATACACCACTTTGTCCTCTTCCCATGCTGATCCATCTTTCTTTTGTAATGCTTGCAAAACTTCCCTCTCTCTGGTCCCGTTCTTCTTGATCTTTTTGATTATATCCATTTCTTCCACCACCTTCCTGTTGTCAAATACCTGGATTTTGTCCACAATCTTTCTTGACCACATTTCGTCCTTTAGCAGTTGAACGTCTTTGTTATCCTCTTTTGTGTCGACCTGATCTTTCCTTGATAGAATATCTGCTTTTGTATTCATTTTCCCTGGAATGTATCGTAGGATAAAGTCATAGTCTTGTAACTTTAAGTACCATCTGGCCTGTCGTCTGTTTAACTTGTGGGGTTTTCAAAAGTACTTCAGGTCTTCGTGATCCATCCATATTTCAAAGGTTTCTGCTGCATCCAGCAAGTATTGTCGCTATTTGGATAAGGCTTCTACAATTGCCAATAGTTCTTTGTCGTAGATCTTGTAGTTCCTTTCTGCTGGTTGCATCGTCCTTGATAAGAATGCAATGGGTTTCCATTTCCCTTCTTGCTCTTGGAAAAGTACTCCTCCAATCATATGTCCTGACGCGTCCGTTTCTACCCTGAATTTTCCTTCTTTTCTTGGTAAGGCCAGTACCGGTTGACTTGTGATCCTTTTCTTGAGTTCTTCAAATGCCTTCTGGTGTTCTTCTTCCCATTTCCATTCCTTCTTGCCTTTCAACTCATTTAATGGTTTGGCAATATGGCTGAAGTTTTGGATAAAGCATCTGTAGAAATTTGCAAATCCTAGGAAGCTCTTCACATCTTTTACTTTCCCTGGTGTTTTCCATTCCTTCACTACTTTGATCTTCTCTTGTTCCATTTTGATCTGTCCTTTGCCCACAATTACCCCTAGGATTGGGATTTTCTCCATGTTGAAATCACATTTAGACCGTTTGAAACAAAAATTGTGCTTCTCTGCTATCTTCAAGAACCGAATCATTTGCTCTTCCAACTCTTCCATTGTCCTTGCTGGAATAACAAAATCGTCCATATAATTGGCTAATACTCCTTCATGAAGTAGTTCTTGGAAAATGCTGTTCATCATTCTTTGGAATATTCCTGGTGAATTGTATAATCCAAAGTACATCACTTGGGGCTCGAATAGTCCTTTGTTTGTGAGGAAAGCTGCTTTCCATTCGTCGCCTTCTTTGATTTGTACGTTGTTATATTCCCAAATCAAATCCAGCTTGTTGAAATATTTGGCCTCCTTGAGTCTGTCGATGACTTCTTCAATTAACGGTAGTGGTGTCTTGTCTTTTATAGTGACTTGATTTAACTTCCTATAGTCTTGAACCAACCGTAGTGACCCGTCTTTCTTTGGAATATAGAAGCAAGATGCTGCATATCATGATTTGGATTCCACAATAAGTCCTGCCTTGAGTTGTTCATCGAGCCATTGATTTAAGGCTTCCTCTTCCTTGATAGTCATTGCATAGGCCTTTGCATTTAATTTCCTTGGAGCTTCTTTCGTTAGGTTAATTTCGTGATCCCATTCTTGTCTCTCCAGTAATTTCTCGAATTTCTTCTTGTTGAATAGATGGGTGAAAAGTCGAATATATTTCAGTAGATCTTCTGGATTTGTTTTATCTGCTTCCTTTCCAATTTTGCCGTTGTCCTGTTCTGTTTTGTCTGTTACCATTTCTTTTGTCTGTCTGGAGTTGAACTGTATATCTTTGTATATCATTGTACAGTTGTCTGGACATCTCGTGAACTTGATGGTGCCGTTTTTCCAATTGACTTCTGGGTTGTGTTTAACCAACCAATCGTGTCCCAAAAACATGTCAGTTCCATCGAGATCTGTCACTGCTGCTTCCAGAGTTTCTTTGTGGCTGTTGATTTCAACTTCTAGAAATGCCACCTTGGTCACCTCTCCATTCTTCGTTCCATTTGTGTTGAATACTTCAAAAGAGAAGTCAATCTTCTTGGTCTGAATTCTCTTGTCCTTGACCAATTGTTCATCGATTCCCGTATGGGTGCATCCAGAGTCCACTAATGCTTTGACTTTGAGATTCTTGCCGTTCCTTGTCTTGACTTGTGCTTGCACATTCAATTCCCTTTTTCCTTCGCTAGCTCTGCAATTTGGAATAATATATTTGTTTTGGGAATTTACATGGGAGATCTCTTATACCATGCCTACTCGAGATCTTCGCCAAAACCCTTCTCTTCTTCCTTGTTGTCTTCATTGTCCGATTCCTCCTGAACCTTCCTCTTCTTCATTATCTGCTTTCCTTTGCAGTCTTTGGCAATATGCCCCTTCTTGTCGCATTTAAAACACGTTCTTATTTCTCGTTCCTTCTTTTCCAATCGGCATTCTTTTGCCATGTGTCCATATTTGTTACAATTGAAGCACTTAGGCTTCCCATCCTTAAAGTTGTCATTGGACTTCCCAATGTCCATAGGTTGTCCTCTACCACCATAGGTGATTCCTGTACTTGTCTTGTAGTTGTGTCTTCCTTCTGTGGATTCATATTCTTGTCCCACTGATGTAATTGCCACTTTCCACTCCTTGAGTGTCTCTGGCATTGCTATGGGTGGATAACCCAGTATCGTCTTGATTATATCTTGTCGTACATTCTTCTTCAATAAAAAGATGGTGTGTAGCTCATCTGTATCAGCCTTCATGGCTAGCGCTTTGAATTTAATCATGAAGTCTGCTGTGTTTTGTTTCCCTTGCTTGAACATCTCGATCTTCCATTCTGCGTCCGCTGCTTTGGACTTGTCACTGAATGTTGTCTTGATTTCTTTCACAAAATCATTCCAATCCTGGGTGTCATTGTCTTCGTCTAGCTCATCAAGCTTCTTCTGTGTGTAAATTCCCGCTACACCTCCCCTGATGCAAGCTAGGATTGCTGTGATCCTGTCATCTGTTCCATTGACTCTGTTGCTCTTGAGGAATAGTCTGATTCCCCTCCACCAGTCTTCAAATTTCGTTCGGTCTCCATCAAACCACCCTGGGTCTGATACCATGTTCTTCGGCAATCCTGCCTAGACGTTCTCGCTGGCTACTGCAGCTCCTGGTACTGGTGTTCCTGACATTTCTGTGTCTGTTGGTTCGTACTCATCTGTTGAGATTTCTTGGTTGATCTGTAGAGATCCCAGTCGTTCTGACATATATCATCTGTTTTTCTTGAACCTGTTTTGTCTTCCCAACAGTTAACGCTGTCTCGTTTCATTCGTTTCGCTTCTCGACAGATAACGCTGTCTCGTTACACCTCTCTTGCAAGGTGAGCTCGTCGATGCTTTACCAAATGTAACGACCTTAAGCTAGAGCTCAGGTTACAACTAAGGCAAAGACTTGAGAGGAGTTAAGGGATGTATATGCAAGTGGTAAAGCGTACAGATACAGGTATCTAGCTACGCTATATATACTAGACAGAAGAAAGACAATGAGACATACACAAGTATAGAAACATGTGGAGAACAAGAGGAAACAACGAGGACTAGGTCAGGCTGTAGTACCTACTACATGAGGCATTGACTGATACTACTTTGGCACAGCTGATTGTTGACATCATGCCCTTTACCCTTGTCCATGCTACATCCTCGATGTGTCCATCGTAACAAGAGCATCCCATTTAGCATCGTATACCGAAGAGATGAAGTTCCATATGGCATCACCCATACCATCAAAATCAGCAAGATCGTTAATCATGTTACCATTGACCTGTTTGTTCCTAATGTACTTAGCAAGGAAGTCAAGAGACACTTTAATGCTCTTGGAGTCTGATGCAAAGTGTTCGATGGAGCCATGAAGAGAAATGGGGTGGAAGGAGCCACTTCAAAGGTCAAGTTTGGTTGGTGCCTGCAGATCATAAGGAAGCTAGATATTAATGACTTCTTCCTTGTGTTGAGAGTGTGTTGGGGATGCCTCATTGTGAACATGCAGAGACCTCGTGTTATCCTGCTGGTTAGCTGCCATACCAATCTGTTGTGCTTTCTCTTGCTCTGTCTTATAAGACAGCTCAAGATTCAATACTTCCTTTGAGGGTGGAAAGTCTACGTCGGTGTCCATCCTATCATGATAGGGAGTAGAATGACCCAAAGATACCAGCAAAGATTCTCTAGAAAGATTAACAGAAGGAGAAAGATTTCTACCTCTTATTGCTGAATTGGGAACAGGTTCTTGACCTGCTTGAATGTCCATCCCTATGCCATTCATAGAAGACATAGTTGGATTAGTAGAGTCATTGTTGAGGTTTGTAGTTGAAATGTTGAAAAGATTTGTAGAAAAAGATGATGTATTCGCTATATTTCCAATAGGCGCTACCATGCAAGATGGTGGTAAGAGGAAAAGAAGCAATTGTTATCTTTCTTCTCTAATCCTTAAATATAGTCTTAGTTATTATTTAAGATATTTAGGTACTCTATAGTTCCTCAGCTTGAAAATCAACTAGTGTAATATACTGTCAGAGTTAAAGGTGATAAATTTTTATTTTTATTTTTATTTATCTTATTTTCTGGACTTAGAATTAGAGTTTAGCATAATGTCACATAGTACTGTTACAA
Source organism: Leucocoprinus gongylophorus (assembly GCA_022457215.2). Taxonomy (NCBI): domain Eukaryota; kingdom Fungi; phylum Basidiomycota; class Agaricomycetes; order Agaricales; family Agaricaceae; genus Leucocoprinus; species Leucocoprinus gongylophorus. The sequence continues at coordinate 9,307 of JAJOHK020000652.1, forward strand.
GTCATGGTCACATGATCATATGTCATATAAAATATTATAGAAGATTCTAGAACAATAATATCATATTACATATTTCTTAGGGTAGGCTAGATTTAGTATAGTATGAACTATTAGCCAAGTGTATATAAGATAGACACTATTATAACTTAAGTCCTTGAGTAAAGACAAAAGATATCTTTTATATTGAGTAATACAAAAGAACTTAATAGAAGCCTAAGTACAAAATAGTCTATTTTATATACTACAGACCATGGTCTGTACACACACACTACAACTAACCTACCTGAAAGTACATGTGCTTTCCATAAGGCCAACATGTTGTTGCTATACTATATAATATCATCTGTTTCAGATTCTTTTATATTCTTTTTTATATTATATAATTGTGTGATTATAACTGTGGTATATGTGACAATCCTGTGACAAGTGTCACACCTTCGTCATACTTTGTGACTTGTGTGACTGTCACATCACACCTTCCATCAAGTTTAAAGTAAAGAAATATAAAATAAAATAAAGAAAAATAAGAAAAATAAAAATAAAAGCAAAGGAAAATAAAAGCAAAGGAAAATAAAATGAAACCAAGTCCATTGTTTCCAATTCTGACAGACACTTTGTAACTGGAACTTCATTGAGTTTTCTTGTATTAACCTAATATAAGGTTGTTCTTCTATCTTAATACTTTAAAACTTAAGTTATAACATATACTATTCTAGATGCCCATGCTTAGAAGTTTGACTTTCTTCATGTTCCACTTTCTATTAATATTCTCTTCCTAAATATAACTACCATGATGTTACAACTTAAATCTCAAAGTATTAAGATAAAAAAAAACCTTGTATTAGGTTAACACAAGAAAACTTGATAGAGTTTCAAGTATTAAGTGTCTATCTTATATACATCAGCTAGTTGGTCTGTGTAAGACCTTATCTAATCTACTCTAAAGGTTATAAGATCAACATATAGTGAACATATTGTATGATACTATTATTCTAGAACCTTTTATATTTTTCTGTATGATATATAATTGTATGACAGGTATATGACACAGTAATACATTGTATAGTAGTTTGTAATAGTTATGTATGATATCATGCTAACTCCTAATTCTAAGTCTAAAATAAATTGAAATAAAATAAAAATAAATCAAGTTCACTGTCTTTAACTCTAACAATGTTACAGATATATGACATAGTATTATGTAATGTGACAGTTTGTAACAGTTATGTATAATATCATGCTATATTCTAACCCTAAGTTTCAAAAATAATAAAATAAAATAAAAGAAAGAGAAAATGAAAAAGAGTAAAGAAAAAACAAAGTCTACTGTTTTCAACTCTGATATATAACATATAGAAACATAGTACATCCATTGAAACCAAAGTCAATCCCTTTTGTAATTTTTTTGTAGATGGTTTTCTCTTTTAGATATGTTTTTTACCTAGCATTTATATTTTCTTAATATATATTAAGTAAGCATAAGCAAATACACTGGGTGTAGACATCAGTAACAATAGTATATTAACTTTATGAAAAGTATATGGACTTAGAGTAGGTTAGTTATAATATGTGTACAGATTATGGTATATAAGATAGATTAGTTTATCATAAGAACTCTATTGTATCACAAAATAAACTACTCACTTATTTGTAATATCTAAATCTTAGATATACTCCAGAGGTTTAGTAGTGATTCAGAAGTTTAATAATGATATCAATGATAATAAAGATCAATACAGATGTCAATGATGAAAAGATGATAATTAATGATAATTAATGTTATTAAGTCTGAGGTCTAATTCTTAAATATAGAAGTATGTATACAAAATAGTAATAGTCTGTGTGTATTTCATTATATAATCAAAACTCATACCTAGTAGCTGTCATCTGTTATAGTAGATATCAGGCTAATTTTAAAAGATAACTAATTATATCACTATATTGATATGCTTGTATATTTATGAATACTGATCTCTATATGATGTATAATATATCATTAGAAACTGTTTGATAAGTGTTTTCCAATGTAACTTTGATTGTGAGAATCTATTTAGTCATCACTGAGATGATAGCCAACAAAACTTTTACAGTTACTGATGGTCTGATATCTCAGTTGTTTGTTGTTGCTTTTGTATATTCAACATATGTGCAGATAGCACTCATTTGAGGCTTTCTAGCATAACTTAGTTTGTGAAAATCAGTCCACTAGTTGTGGAGATACAAGCTGAATGAAGTTTGTGATACAAAAGTTATTCCAACTCATCTTCTGTATTCTCAGATAATATACTAACTAATATATTTGGACTTTCAAGATACCTTACTAGATCTTGAATAACAGATTGTAAACCACATCTAATAAGTCTTCAGTCTGGAAATTGACTAAGATCTGACCAAGTAATTATCCAGAAATTTTAGTACTTATTTTCTTACTTCTCTGACTAAGCTATTAGTTAGTCTTTTTTAAAACCTCATCATCCAAAGTTATAACCATATAACAGATAGTGGGCACAACATATAAGTTGAGGTCAAGATTATTATTCAAGATCACATTGTCTATTTATGAATAAGTGTTAGAGAATACTATAAGTCCAAATCCACTCTATAAAGGCTTAGTTACACTCTTAGGCTAGTCATTACATAGACTAGCTCCTAATGAACTGATAACTACCTTTATCTTATTCTAACTCCTGTTGTCTAGTGTTGTAGCAACCACTAGTCACAAAGACCAATAGAAATACAAGCAATAAATCTCAAAGATAGATATCATTGTGGGAATCATAAGAAAACTTGACAAGAAGTCTCTGCTAAATTACTATCCTATTTATATAAGTTACAGATGGTCTATGCTAACATTAATTTAACCTTGCTCTAAAGTCCATGCTTCATCCTCATATCTACCATAAGGATACTATGCCATATACATATGTCCTGATGTTATCCTTCTAGCCCATTCTTGCCAAGTTTAGGCCTATGACCTCACATCATGTGACCACAGTTGTGTACCTCTTCATCATCAAAATAAAAAGAAAAAGAAAATCAAAGAAAAAGAAATATTAAATCAAGAAAAATGTTAGTGTCTAGACATACTATAATATTTAGTCTATTATAGTAGTACTATAGTTATTTAGTTAATCATAGTTATAGATATTGATTGGTCAAGTGCATAAACCATGTGCTTGAATTATTCTACTATAATATATATGGTAGTAGTGTAATAGTAAAATACCTTACCCAAATATCATCTGGAGTTTCTAGACACTTATAACTTCTCAAGTATAACTAATCTCCTTATAATAAGCCTCCAAGCTTAATCCACAATCTAGGTACTTTTTCCAATCTTATGAATAACCATATTCATTCCCAGATAAGTTTTTATACTTAATCTGATCCCTTTCTGTATAACTGATTGCAGATATTTGTTTAAAGCAAGTTTCACTCTGATATAACTTTTTTTGATCTTATCTTGATATTATCTTAACATACTCACAATAAGGCAGATTAGATTGTAGTAGTTTTTTATGTTACTCAATATATGAGTAGTGCTACTTTAAAGGCTTAAGTTTATAACATTTAATATAGTGGATTTAACTTTTTTTATTTTCATTTCTATTTTATTTTATTTTTATTTTTATTTTGGACTTAGGATTTAGTGTGATGTCAGACCCCTTCTCTCTCTTGAACCTTTATCTTGTATAGTAGCACCTAATAGAGATACTGGAAATATAATCTTTCACACTTTAACTTTTCAAACAATTGCTAAGAACATGGATTTGGAACTTAATATCAATATAGCTGATAGATTTCATGTCAACAATATCATCTTTGGCAATAACAGTAGAGGAGAACAGATGAGAGGCCACTTACTTACTTCTAGTAACACTAGGAACAGGTCCAATATGCCTTCAATTAAATCAGACTCTGGAGATGAGTTTTATCATAACAAGGTCCAACAAGAGAGTAACAACATGGTCAAGGATGAGCCTGTTGTCATGTTAGATAGCCCTCAACTCGAGTACACAACCTCTCAAGAAAAACACCTGGCATTAGCAAGATGGCTGATACAAACCCAAACATGAGGCAAAAACATAGTCAAAATGTTATGCCCATCTCTAGTCAAAACACTATGAACAACAATGAGAACGTATTCAACATTCAATTGAATTATGATATTAATCAGGCTACAGACCTAAAATCATGAGATGGTGAGTTTAAAGCAGTCTTGTTATATGGATTGATGGAACACCTTGCTCCCAATATCAAAAACATCAAGGAATCTCTGCACAGAATGCAAAAATACATTTTAGGTAAATTAATCAATGATGACAAAGCTAACAATGTCAAGGATCTAGAGAGTGTCAGAAAAGCAGCATGGGAGTTTATCACAGCCCTCTATAAATCTTACTGGAATGATCTTTTAATTGATGGCACTAACAGATTCTTCAGAAATAATGTCAAATCTAAATTCAGCCTCCAAATCATCAAGAAAAATAACTCCAACAAAGGCAAAAATTTGGTCAATACTTCATCTACCTCCTCCTATTCTGGTAAAAACAGCCAAAGAGATAAATGAAATATCCAAGTCTTTTTAAAAAATTCACATAATACCACAAAAAAATCCTACACACAAGCATCTGCTAATCCTACTAATGTTTCTAATATAGCTAGAGACATACTTAAGATCAAAGAAGCTTTCCCCAAGCTTCAAGACAAACAAATTGAAATAGCTCAGAAAATTATCAATGGACAAGACAAGCCCAAACCCAAGTTGAATATGATAACCAAGAAATCTTCATGCAAACAAGTAATCATCCCTATAAATAATAACAGCATCATTGGCTTCATCAAGGATTTGAGTACTCATGTTGTGAATATCAACAGAATCTTTAAAAACATCAAATCTAGCATTATGGCTGACTTCATATGCATTGACAGTAAAGGTATAATAATTACTACTAACAATATCACTTCAAGCCATCAAACAATATGTCAAGAGCACAGTTAGTATCAAACCTGATCAAGTTCAATTGCTAAGACTACCTCAGTTAAAATTATACCTGAAAATTATCAGAGTGCCATACTTGGCTGAAGCTACCAATACTCATATTTTATCTAATGACATCAAAAAAATCCTCAAGAGCAACCATTTATTCAATGATGTAGTTCTAGCCTCAAAACCTAGAATTATTAAAGTATTGCCTAAGTCTGACATGTCCATCATTTAGATCAATATATAGGACTCTCAAAGCAGGTTTAAGGCCAAAAGCCTCATTAATAGAAGATTTAATGTTGGAAGTTTCATTGCTACAGTTTGAGGAGCAAACATGAATCCTGGAGTGCTGCAATACAAGAATTGTTGAAAATGGGGCCATTTGGCTGGAGTTTGCAGAATACAAGGGACTAAATATGTTAAGTACAATGATCCTCATCAGACTATTCACTATAGAGAATTTGCATGGTGCTGCAAAGCTAATAAAAAGACTAACTTCCCTAGGTTAAAGACTAAGAAGGGCGAACCATGCCTGCATTTGTTCAAGTGCTCCAATTGCAAGAGAGATCATCAAGCTAACTCAACAGAGTATTCTTTCTGGAAATATCACTTCAACAAAGAATGGCATTTGAAGAAATACATGAAAATATGTGAAATCCAAAAAGAATCAATTTGTTTAGTCATGAACAGTAAGAAAATATGATTTACAAAGATATTAAATTATTTCCACAGAACATTTGGAAAAATTCACTAATTATAAAAACCATACTCAAGGTCAAAACTAATTATGACATTATTTTCATTCAGAAACCTTCCTAATCAACTATCCACTCTATCCCTAGCTCTTCTAATTGCAATAGAGAATCTTTGATTGGTATAGTTAACCACCCAAATTGGCTAACTTTTACCAGATCTTATACAAACAAAAATGATTACTCTAGAGTAATCATTTATATTAACATTAGGCTTTCCTCTTTTTGTTTTTCTCTTTGAAAAGATGTTATTGATCATAGGGATATTTTATTAATTTCATTTTTCAACAAAAGCAAATGTTTCTGGATGATGAATGTATATTCTGACTCCTTGCATACTGCTGTAAAGTATCTCAGAGATACTAAAGTAAACATTTGCAATCTTTTAGTTATTACTGGTAATTTCAATATTTGAGACAATTTATGGGATCCTTCTTTTCCTCATCATTCTTCTATTAGTGACAATCTTATTATCATTACTGACTCTTTTAACTTAAATCTTTCATATCCTATTAATCAAGTTCCAACTAGATACTCTGACAACAACAATAACTCAAATTCAGTCATCAACTTAATTTTCCTATGATGCAGTTCTTCTGAATTGAACAACCACTCAATTCATCTCGACTGGCATCTCACATCCAATCACGTGCCTTTATCTGTCACTATCCCCATCACTGAAGAAAATATCAATCTTTATAAAAAACTATCAAAAAAAATAACAAAGAGAAAGAATTATTTATCAAAGAAGTAATTACATCATCAAAAAATTTGGACATATCTAATATCTTGGATATATCCAATTTGGAAAGAGTTGTTAATAATTTTGCTAACATTGTAGACAATGCCTAGACAAAGAACTCAAAAATTGTCAATATCACAAAGCATGCAAAAAGTTAGTGGGACAATAAGTGCAACAAAGACCTGGCAAAATATAGGACTTCAAAGAATATTGAAGATTAGAAGACTTTCTGAAAGACTGTCAAAAATACAAAATGGTCTTTCTTTGATCTCAAAATCCAAGAAATAGCCAATAAAAAGCACAGCCCTTGGGAACTTATGAGTTGGGTTAATAAGCACAAACTCCCAGCCATAGAGATGATCAAGTACAATGGTCAATCTTGCTTAGATTTAGAAGATCTGTGACAAGCTCTTCATTCTTCATTCAACACAGCTCAATTTCATCAAATAGATGAAAGCATGCTAAATAAATTAGATTCATATTCTTCACCACTATGGATATCATTTTCTAAGGAAGAATTCACTAGTGCTATAGTCAAGTACAATAACACATCAACATCTGGACCTGACAGACTTTTGTGAGGATACCTCAAATGCATCATTAAGGATAAAATATGCTTGAAGAACATCATTGCTATTGCTAATGCATGTTTTGAGATAGGATATTGGCCTAATCACTTCAAAAATTCAATAACTATTGTTATTTCCCAATAAAACATCATACAATTCACTAAAATCCTTCAGACCCATTATGCTTCTAAACACATTGGGAAAATTAATCAAAAAAGTTATTGGTGATAGGCTTCAATTCCATATCATCTCTAACAACTTTATCCACCAAAGTCAGCTAGGAACAGTTCAAATTCACCACAGATGCTGGAATCACACTCACTCACTTTATTTGTATAGGGTAGATCAAAAACATGTTGACCAGTTCTCTGGCATTTAACATAGTGCAATTTTTCCCTTTACTTAACCATTGACTTCTAGCCCTCATCCTTGGCAAAGTAGGCTTTGATTCTTGAGTTGTCAATTTCTTCTCAAATTATCTTGTTAATAGAAAAACAAAGTATTTCTGGAACAATTTTTCATCTTCTTTGGTTGATGTTAACATAGGAGTGGGTCAAGGATTAGCCCTCTCTCCTATTCTTTCAGCTTTATATCTTGCTCTGTTTCTTCATATTTTGGAAAAGTGTCTTAAAAATCTTGATTTAAAAATCTCTATTTTATCATTTATAGATGATAGTCTTCTCATAACATAAAGCAAATCTTTTCAAACTTCTAATGCTTGTCTCTTTTTATCACAAATAGGATACTCACTGGTTGTGATACTTGAACTTAGTGGTGTTTTAGAGGTTCAGTATAAGGAGATAATGATGAGTAGTATCAACAAGAATAATTGATGTTGTTAAGTCTAAGGTCTAGCCTTCAGACACAAAGGTATATATACAAAAGAGTGATGGTCCATGCACAAGCTGTTGCCATCACATGATCAAAACTTGTACCTGATGGGAGCTGTCATCTGTCATAGCAGCTGTCAGGCTAATTTTAGAAGATAGCTAATTATGTTACTACATTGATATACTTGTATCTCTACTAATACTTATTGCTTTGAGACACATTATATATTGTTGGAAACAGATTGATGAGCACTTCCCAACGCAAGTTTAATCGTACGAATACGTTTAGCCATTCATGAGATATTAGCAGACAAAGCTTTTACAGCTACTGATGGCCTGATATCTCAGTCATTTGTTGTCACTTTTGTGCATTCCACACATATGCGGATAGTCCTCATTTGGGGCTTTTCAGTGCAACTTAGTTTGTGAAAATCAGTCCACTGGTTGTGGAGATACAAGCTGAATGAAGTTTGTGACACTTTTGTAGTTATAATATTATATTTAATCTTCTTTCCAAATTTAGTCTTTTAGTTGAACATTCAAAGACTGAAGTTTTTCATTTCTCTAGGCTGCAGAAAGTTTTTAGCCCTTCTCCTCTAAACCTTTCTCCTTTAGGTGGCCCTATTCTGTATCCAAAAGATTTATGGAGGTATTTAGGTTTCATCTTTAACAGAAAACTTCTGTTTCATCAGCATATTGACTTTTACACTAACAAAGCAATATTGACAGTCAAATACATGATGATTCTAGGCAATTCAATAAGAAACTTGAATCCTCAACAAAAATACCTCATCTACAAAAGCTATGTTCTCCCAATTGCTTTGTACAAATTCCAATTATGGTACTACAATAAAGCTCCTCTATCATATCCTTTGAAGACACTAGAAAAACTCCAGAAAAGAGCTGCCTTATGGATAGTGAGGGCCTTCAAAACATCTCTGTCATTTGGAATTGAGACTATTGCCAGCCTTATTGTCAGGCATGGTTCACACCAGGGTGGAAGTCTACAGAATGGACTTGGAGATGAGCAGACTTGTGGAACAACCTTAGCTTCAGCTTATGTACTGTGCCATCTGTCTGCCATGTGGTCGCAACTTCAGATGAAGGAAAGAAAGTCCAAGTGGAAGTGAGTACTGATTGGTGTGTCGCCATTGAACACTGGAGATTGAGTTCAATAAGAGTTTATCTCTGTCGATTATCAAACTAGCAAATTACAGTGTAACTACTAGTCTTATATACAAACTGATATTATAGGAGATGCTCGGGGTTTCAGTGGAAAAACCCCTATTGCCCTGAGCAGAGGTTTCAGTGTTGAGACACTGACAGGAGTAACTCCATCATGGAAGACTGAGTTGAATAGGAGTATCTCCGCCATGGAAGACAGAATATCCAGAGGGTTGCAGCACTGCTATGAGACATGTTACAAGAAAAGTAGCCACCATGGAAGGCAGGATTGTATGGTTCAGAGGTGGTTTCACCACAGGAACATTGTTTTTGGACAGGTGGACTTGTATATGACACTTATACCCATTCACTTATATTTACAGAAGCTCAGGGGAAGATCACAACTTAGAGCGCACTCCCTCCCTGCTAATCATATCCTTTGCTTACTTATAGAGAGCAATTCTGATACATCTTTGCATCTACATCCACTCTTACTTAGTTCTTTAACTAGGTGTCAACATGGTCTCATCAAAGGCCACTTAGTCAATATGGATAATCACTTCAATGAAGCCTTCTCTTCATTTGATCTCCTTAACCCTGAATTTTCTCCAGGTGATAGAATCATAGACTGTTTTCCTAATTGTTTTTCTTTTCATTTATTTAATAAAAGCAAAGATCAACATTTCAAATCATGTATCCAACAACTTGATAATCTGGCCATTGAATCATCAAATACTCCATCAAATACTCTTGTTGTTATAGATGTTAGTGTCAAAAACAATGTTGCTTCCTGTATTGCACATGTACATGTTCACAATAAGCCAATCATCAAAATGCTTTACCATACTAGTAATATTATGAGTATTGAAGCTGAGTTTTTTGCTATTAGATGTGGTATTAACCAAGCTACCCATCTACATGGTATTTTAAAAATTATCATTGTTATAGACTTAATTTATACAGCAAAGAAAATTTTTGATCCATTATCTTATCCTCTCCAAAATCATGCAGCATTCATTCTCAAGGACCTTAGAGAGTTCTTTTTTTGTCATCAGGAGAATGTAATCAAATTTTGGGAATGCTTGAGTCAAAGCAAATGGTACCTTCACAAAAGCATCAATGCAGAAACCAAATTATTCAATCTCACTCTGCTTCTCCCAAACAAAAACTCTTGGGACTTGAGCAAGAAAAGCAAGTGCAACAACATTATCAACAAATGGAAAATGACTTTCCAGGCATCAGATTTGAAGAGTAGATATTTCCTAGAACTTGTTGACAGTGACAACAATATTTTAGAACCTTTATATAGCAAAGGCAGCACATGGCTCAAATACTTTGGCTATTCTAACACTTTATATGCAAGAGCTTCAAGAGTAATTACCAACCATACTCTAATTGGTGAATATTGACTTCATTTCTTCCCTAGAGAAGAGTTTAGTTGTCCTTGTAGGCTTTACCCTATTGAGACAAGACAATACATCCTCTATGAGTGTAGAAGATTTAATGAGTATTGGAATCCAAGAAGAGATTCAATAGCCCATTTTATCTTGTTTTTGGAACTAAATCTATGTGCATTTGCTTTTCCAACTCGCATTACTTAGTTAGCTTTGTATAAATCACTTTGCTAGAGCTAGTTAGCTTTTCTTTCTTTTTATCTTTTCTAGTCTTCATGTAGTATTGGTTGCTATGTATGTAATTATAAAGTAGCTACCACAGTCTGCCTACATGCTCTGTATAATAAATTGTTGAATTAAAAAAAAAAAAGGTTTAGTGTGATGTCACAAACTGTCACACATTGGTCACATGTCACATGTCATGGTCACATGATTATGTATCACATAGGATATTAAAGAAGGTTCCAGAACAATGATATCTTCCTAAATGTCTTTTTGGAATAGACTAGGTTAGTGTAGCATGGACTATTAGCCAAGTATATATAAGGTAGACACTTTGTAACTGGAACTCCATTGAGTTCTCTTGTGTTAACCCTAATACAAGGTTCTTCTTTTGTCTTAAATACTTTGAGACTTAAGTTGTAATACTTAAGTTGTAATAGACTGAGGGGCAAAAAGAGCAGAGTGATAAGTTCTTATTAAAGATGATCAGTCAACTTTTTTCCAGCTCATACTCCTCTATACATAACCATGCTGTCATCACTAATTACTATAAATGAATCCCATCTACTGTGAGTATGCATTACTTCTGCTGCATGTCCTAAGACACACCAGTTTGTTTGTTGCTGTTATGAATATTGATGTTCAGTCATCCAGAATTCTGTCTGTGTGAGAAATGCCTAGAATTAGCATGGTGTCCCATCCTTGCACATAATCATTAGCAAGACTGAGCATGCGAACCATATTTCCAACCATGCCCCAGATGTACTTCATACTCGCAACTGTGTATCGAGGCAATGGCAAACCCCAGCTCTCCGGTGGGCATGTTTCCCAATATTATTATCTGTTGTTTGAGCTCTTCACACATAGATACTGAAACAGGCTTGTTCATTCCTGAGCCTCAGGTTGGGAAATTTTGGGAGGAGGCACAAAAGCTGATTCCGCGAGCAGGACATGAAGTCTTTGACCAGGTTATCAAAAATTCTTCATCTGAAGTTGCCAATGGTATCAGAGATATCAAGAATGCTTTGGTGCAAGTAGTAGAACAAGCTCAGCAAATTCGTACAGATATCCAGAAAGCGATTGATGGGAAGGATATCACAATGGAACATGTAACCGAAATGTTCACCTGTGAAATCGCTGCAATTTCTGAAAAAATAGAGGACCTCTTATCCAAGGATTATGGAGCACCTTTGGAAGATCGCACAGAAAAAGCGGAAGCTCGTACTAGGCTTGTGGATAAAGTGATGGACAAAATACAAACAGTATACATTCGAGTTTTGGTGGAAGTAGGAATCCCTCGTGAACAGGCTGAAAATCAAGCCGGGCATTTGTTTGCTATGTTCAAACGTTTGTTGCTCACTCTCGGTTAGTTTGAATCTCGCCTTTCTCGATTCTGATGGTGTTAATCATGATCTTCAGGCGAATTCATAGATAACCACCCCCACCTTTTGGAACTCCTGATCTTCGCAGTATCAAAGCTCTTCCTTCCCGAAATATTGATTTTACGTCCTATCATGACATTGATTGGTTTAGGTCCAGTCCGAGGTGAAGGGTTCTTGTCAAGGGTCTCGTGTCGCTAACACTAACAACGATATTATAGGTACCGTAGCAGCCTCGGCTCAAAAAATTTTATTTGGTGCCACTATTCCCACAGGGAGCTGGTTTTCTATACTCCAAAGGATTTGCATGATGACACTACAGAGCAAGCTTTGAAGGCTAGGTTACAAAAATGTTCTTGCCTGATTATGGAAATATTGCAAGCCAAATGAGCAAATGACATCATACAATTATCAATAGCTAATCGTGGGAATACAAGCTGTGGTTTGCTTCATTCTGCAGCGTTGGCAATGGATGGACCACTTCATATTCCATATGATCTCCTGGA
>JAJOHK020000653.1:0-21810 GCA_022457215.2 Leucocoprinus gongylophorus
AAGAAGATGCTTAGAAACACAGAAATAAGCAGAAATGTGTAAAGATGTTGGATAGGTTGGATGTGAATGACAATGATAACCTAAGTAGTGGTACTAATATTTTATTAGAAGTTGAGGTAGAGGCTTTGGTTTAGAAGGATGGAAATAGCACTGTAGCAGTGGATAGATTAGATAAGAGTATAGATGGAGAGATAACAGACATATCTATTGCAATATGCTGGACAAAAAGAGAATCCAGACTATCACAAAGACTTCTAAAGTCTAAAGAGTACTTAGTAAAAGAGAAAGGTAGGAAGTGTATGCTGAGAATATTTGTGGTGATAGTAGGAGATGTAAAAGTCCCTCAGAGTTTTAGAGAGGCAATATAAAAGCCTGACATATAGTGGACTTCAATTGTAAAGGAAATCAACATAATAAAAACAAAGAAGGTTTATGAGTTAGTAGAATAACCAGAGAAGGCAAATGTAATTGGTATGAAATAAGTGTATGCACCAAAGTTCAATAGAGATAGAGCATTTGTAGAGAAGAAATCAAGGATTATTACAAAAAGCTACTCATAGATCCAGGAAGTTGACTTCAAGAAAATATATGCTGCAACTACTTATCTGGAATCTTTCTATTTATTACTAAATATTATAGCCTCTCTTGATCTTTATCTGCAGCAGCTATACTTTGTTGCTACTTATGTTAACAGTGATATTGACTTTGACATGTATATGGAGTAATCTCAAAGATTTGTGGAGAAAAGAGGTGATATAGTGTGAAAGCTTCACAAAACTCTTTATGGGACAATGTAGAATAAACATGACTGGTTTAAAATATTGAACACTGCCTATAGAGAATTAGAATATAAGTAGTCATGAGCAGAACCAATAATTAGGACTTGATACAATAGAGAGAATTTCACAATCATATGCATATATACTAATAATACTATAGGTAGATTATTAGGCTTGAAGAAAGTAGAGAGAACAAAGAGAGAGCTGGGATCATAATATAAAATAAAGAATATAAAAGAGATTGAACATATACTAGATATCAAGGTAGAGAAAGTAAAGAAAAGAATCTCACAGAAAGTATATACAACACAGATGTTGGAGAAATTTAGCATGGTAGAGTACAAACTATAATCTATCTCTTTGCTAGTTGGAATATCACTCTCTATCACAGACAGCCCAAAGACTCAGAAGGAGACTAATAAGATAAAGAAAATTCTATATTATGAAGTCTTGGGATTGTTAATGTAGCTACAAGTTGTGATCCAATCTAACTTATTATTTACAGTAAACTACTCATCATATTTTGCTGCAAATCCTAGAAAAGCATACTAGAATACCATGAAATATACAATAGTATATGTCAAAGAGACAATTAACTATAGAATTACTTGCTACTATAGAAAAAGCTTGCAGCTAGTGAATTTTGTCAACTTCAACTATGCAAATAGCAAGGATACTCAGAGGTTGACTAATAGATATATCTTCTTTGTTGGAAGAGGACCAATGCTATGGTCTACAAAAAGACAGGAAATGGTAATAATATCAGCAATGGAGACTGAGTATGTTGCTATTTCAAGGGCTATACTATATTATTGTCATCCTTCTTTGATAAAGCATCACTTTCCCAGAAAAAACCTGTTATATTGTTTATCAACAATAGTAGTATAATTGAAATAACAAAAATATACCAAGGATACAAAAGAGCAAAGTATATTGATATATAACACTACTTTATAAAGAAGAAGATAAAGGTGGGAAAGTTCAAACTAGTTTATATGTCTAGTAAAGATAATGTTATAGATTTACTGACAAAAGTACTACTGAGGAATACAATATACAACTTTACTTTAGACTTGGGACTATAGAACATAATAGAAAATAGGAAAGATATATAAAAATGATATACAATAACTATCATATTTGGAAAAGTATTGGATAAGGTATGAAGTCACAAGGTAACAAATAAATTTCTATTTTTATCTATTTATTTATATTTCTTCTATTTATATTGCTAGCCAATGCTTGGGCCACAATTTTATAGGTTGTTATAAATTTTTACTGTCTCATATATAAAAGAACTTTTAATAAACAAGAAATATCAACTATTCATATATTTATATTTTAGTGTTGAACTGAGATAAGCTTATTTAACTTATTTAGTATAATTTAAGCTAATAGTAATACTTAATATATGTTTTTTTTAAATCAACAATTTATTACATGGTATGTGGTAGTAGACCGTGGTAGCTACTTTGTAACTACTTACAATAGAAGCAAACTACATGAAGAAATGGAAACTGAGGGAAGAGAAAGAGAGAAAAGATACAAAGATCTACTCGAGGAGATTGAGAAGAAAGGAAAAAGAAATGGGGAAATAAGAGATTTTTAGAACAGATTAAAAGTCATACCAGGATCAACCTGGGCTGACAGATGAAGCACTGTCAGTAAAGGCAAAAGCTTTGGGGTTGGCACTCAAAAACATGATGAAATGACTAAGAGCATCTCTTCTTGGGTTTTAGTATCCATTATGTCTCATGCATTCATGTAGAATGTGTCTTCTTGTTTCAATCAGATAAGACCTACAAGGACATTTGAACTCTTCATTGGGAAAGAAATGTAAACAATATTTGCCTATTAGGGCATGATTCATGATGGCTCTTGTAGCTTGAGCACACAGCGAATTGGAATGGCCAAAGGATTGAAGCCATGGACTCCCTTTGATGTAAGACGGTTCAACAGTTTCGAGGTTGTCATCAACCAGGTCGAGGAAGTGTCTTCCTTTCCTATCTGATGCTTGAAAAGTCATTCTCCACTGTTTAATGATGTCATTGCTGTTGACTTTCTTGCAATAGTCCCAAGAGGTTTTATTCAGAAGTATGGGTGTTGGCTTGAACAATTTCGAATCTTTGTTAACCATCTTGTGGAGATTCCACCTTAGTCGACTAGAGCACTCCCAAAATTCAATGTGATTGTCTTGGCATCTCATGAAAAACTACCTTAGTTCATTAAGGATGACCAATGTGTGGATTTGATACAGGTGGGACTTAGTATTGAATATCTTCTTAGCCGCATGAATGGAGTCAGTGATGACAATGACTTTAGAGATGTTTTCCTTGTTGCAAGCCTGATTAATGCCGCATCTGATAGCAAAGAGTTCTACTTCAGTACTGGTGACAAAGGCCACATGATGAACTGTTTTGACCAAAGATTGGTCACATATGTGAATATGCAAAATTAAAGTGGCGATATCATTCTTGATGCTTGCATTGGAGACAACAATTGCTGTGTGGGAGGATGTGGAAGCTTGAATAGTCATGTTATCTAACTATTAAGAGCGCGTTGAAACATTTTTCCCTTTACTTGCTAAATTAAAAGAAAATTAATCAGGAAAAATATTGATTATTCTAGAATCCAGAATGAATTCCAGGTTGAGAGGGGAAAAGGATGGGAAAACTCCGTATAGTTTGTTGTTGGAGTCTATGAGGTAACCTTTTGCAGAGGTTTTCTGGCGATCAGTGAGAGAGTTGATTGAATAGGGGGGGAATTGAGGCATGTATTGAGAGGATCATCCATGAGAGTTTTGATGAGATGATTTTCTGGAAGAGAGGCTGAGCGAAGTTGAGATCTGCCCATGAGTTTATGGAGGTGGGACTTTATGGGGATAAGTCCTATGATGGCTTCAAGCCCTTTCGTAGGCAATGTTTTGAAAGCTCCTAGTATCCAAATGTCGGCTCTTCTCTGCATTTTCCCAAGGATTTTCATGGGGTACGAGAGGGGTGCTTTGTTATAGAACCATAATTGGAACCTGTATAGTGCAATGGGCAAGACACAACACCTGTATAATAGTTGTTTCTGCAAAGGATTGATTCCATGAGTTAAATTTCCCAGAAGCTTTATACACTTAACTGTGGAAATGGCTTTGTTTGAATAAAAGTCGATGTGTTGGTAGAAAGTGAGCTTTTAGTCGAAAATGAACCCCAAATATTTCCATAAGCTTTTGGGGCAAAGAACAGGTCCTCCTATTGGTGAGAGGTTGAGAGGAGGGGAGTTAAACATTCCATGGGATCTATTGAAATGAAATGTTTCAGTTTTAGAATGTTCTATGTTGAGTCCAAATTTGTTCAAGAGACTAGATAGAACATTGTAACTACAGAAAAGTTGTGAGTTCGAAATGTCAATGGATTTGTTCTGGGAGATGAAGAGACCGTCATCAACAAAAGATAAGAGAGAAATAGGAATGTTTAGGGTTTTTAATCACTTTTCTAAAATATATAGAAGAGGAGAGAGATAAAGAGCAGATAAGATAGGAGATAAAGTGGATCATTGACCTACTCCCACATTTACCTCAAATGTTGGTGAAGAAAATTTGTTCCATGTATAATTGGTTTTTCTTTTGACTAGGAAGTCCTCAAAGAAAAATGTGACTTTAGGGTCGAGGCCTGCTTTTGTAAGGGAGAAAATGAGCATACAATGGTTAAGAGAGGGGAAAAATTGAGCAATGTCAAAGGCTAGAGTGCTAGTGGTTTTGTTTTTGATCTAGCCTGATCAAATGATGTGAGTGAGTGTGATCCTAGCATCTGTGGTGGATTTGAACTTGAGACTGCCTAGTTGACTGGAATAAATGAAATCGTTTTTGACAATGTGAAATTGAAGTTGTTTGGCGATCATCTTTTTGATAAGTTTGCTGATAGTGTTGAGGAGGATAATAGGGTAGAAGGATTTAGGACTGTCATAAGCCAGCTTGTTTGGCTTGGAGATGATAACCATGGAAGAGCATTTGAAGTGATTAGGCCAGTGTCCTAAGTTGATGCATGCATCTGCAATGTTGACGATGTGAGAAAGGCAACTGTCTTGGTTTAGGATGATTTTGAGGTGTTTCCATGTAAGCTTGTCAGGTCCTGGTGCTGATGAGTTATTACACTTGACTAGGGCTTGTCTAAATTCTTCTTTTGAGAAAGGGGCCCAGACTATGGTGGGTTTGGGGCTTAGCTTGTTGAAGATTTCTGTATCGACCTGCCAATAGAGCACAATATTGAAAGTAGTGTGAAAAGCACCCCAGAGGTTTTCTAGGGTGAGACATGGTTGACCTTCATACTTGATAGCTTTGGTAGTGGGGAGCTTGCGCTTATTAATCCAATTCATCAGCTCCCATGGGCTATGGCTCTTATCTACTACTTCCCAAATCTTTGAATCAAAAAAGGCCCTTTTAGTATTTTTGATGACTTTCTTGAATGTTTTTCAATCATTCAAACTTCTTGATGTTCTATAGTCAGTGAGGGCTTTGTTGCACTCTTCTGACCACCACCTTTTGAAGTGTTTTGTGATTCTCGAATGCTTTGCATTCTTGTTCCATGCTTAGTCGACTAATGAATTGAGTTTGTTGACCATGTATTCGAGATCCTCCTTGTTAGTGATGTTGAAAGTGTCAAAGTTATTGAAAGATAAAATGACTTCTTCAATGAATGTATTTTCCTGTTCGCTCTTTTACTGAATTGACAGTTTTGAGGTATTAATGATTTCATCCACGATGGGAATAACAATGGATAAGGGAGCATGGTCAGATGTGAGACGCTAATCTGGGTGAACAGAGTGTTGGTTGATTTTACTTGAACCATATCTGAGAAACATAAGATCAATGGTTGAGTTGGCTTTTCCTATTGTGTCTGAGTACCTAGTGGAATAAGAGTTAGTAGGTGTCAAAAGGGCTAAATTATAAGAGTCTGTAATAATTAAAAGGTTGTTACTGATGGCTGAGTGATGCGGGAAGAAAGAGTCCCATAAGCTATCTTTAATATTAAAATCTCCTATCATGATGAGAACATTGTCTATGTTGACCTCAATATCCTTAAGATATTTTAAGGCAGTGTGAGACGAGTCCAAATAGACATTCATGATGAAATATTAGATGTGGTTGTTAGTAAACAACATAAGAAGAATGTCAGGATGATTGATGATATCATAATGTAAAGAGAAATGAAGGGGGAAGAGGTGGGTATTGATATACATGGTGACCCTAGGGGCTATTGCTTTGTTCACTAGATTGGTTGTGAATAGAATCCAATTGGGGTGGTAGACGGTTCCTATTAAGTTCTCGCCCTCGCTATTTGCATTACTAGGGATCTGGTGGATGACCGACCAAGGTAGTTCTTAGATGAGTATAATATCGAAGTGAGATTGAGTCTCAAGGATAATGTTGACAATTAGATGGTTCTTGCAAGCATTTTGCAAAAGGATGTTGAGATTATCCAAGATCATATTTGCTGCTTGTTGTCCTCCAAAGAGTGAATCAATTTGATCCTGTTTTCACAGATTTCAGCATATTTCTTTTGGTGCTACTCTCTATTAAATCGATGTCTTCAGAATGAGCACTAGTTGGAGTCAGCTTGGTGATTGCCCCTGCAATTAGAACACTTGAATGTATAAGGACATGGGTTGCCTTTCTTTGTCTTGAGACAAGGGGGATTCGTCTTTTCATTCGCTTTGCAGCACTACCCAAATTCTTGGTGGTTTTTTGATCTGTGTGGTCCATTGCACTTGACACACTTGGAACCTTGGATTCTGCAAGAGAAGGTAGCGTGTCCCCACTTCCAGCAGTTTTTGCATTAGGGGACATCCGGGTTCATGTTTGCCCCTCTAATAGTAGTGATATACCTGCTGACGTTAAAGCACCAGTTGATGAGACACTTAGCTTTGTTACCGCTCTGATGATCCCAAATATCAATCCAGATGATTGACATGTCTGACTTGGAGGATACTTTAATAATCCTTGGTCTGGAAGCAAGTTTGATATTGTCGAATATTTGATTTTGTTTCAGAATATTTTTGATGTCATTTGCATTAAGGTGATCCTAAGTTTTGCTGTTAGGGAAGAAGAGAATACCGATAATCTTGAGGTATGATTTTGATTAAGGAAGGCAGAGTTCCTCAACTTGTAGCTTATTGACATCTTCTGATCTCTTTATATATTGGCTTATAATTTGGAGATCAGATTAGTTAGCGACTTTATTGGTAATGATTACTGGGCCAATTGTGTCAGATCTGATGAAGTCTACTACAATATCTAACTTGGCATTTCTGAGAAGTTTGTTAATGTAAGCGACATATAACCCGGAGTTCTTAGTGAAGAAGATAGTGTTATTATTGCTTATGGGGACAATTACTTGTTTCCTAGATGGTCCTTTTGTGGTCATCTTAATATGTGGTTTGGGGTTGGGGTTGCCTTTGATAATGTTATTGACTCTGTCAATTTATTTGGCATTCAAGGCCGGAAAGGATTCCTTGATCTTGAGTACATCTGAGGTGCTTGCTGTTTGTCTTACAGCTTGAGTATATGATTTGGTCAGCTTCATATGGTTGGTTGTTGTTTTGTTACCTTTGAAATATTTTGAGATTGTGTTAACCTTGCTTTTGGATTTCACCAGAAGTGGGGGAGAAAGAGCTGGAGATGCTTTCTCAATTAACATAGGAACCAGTTTTGCAATTTCCTTCCTATTGTTGTTGGGTATGACTCTTGGAGTGAATTTAGACGATATTTTCGCTCTAAGGGTGTTAGCTTTGTTGTCTGTATAGAAGGTGTCCTATTTAGCCTCGTATACTGATAATATGAAATTCCAGATAGCATCTCCCATGCTATCAAAATCCTTGAGATCATTGACTTCCTTACTATTGATCTGTTTGTTAGCAATATATTTAGACATGAAATTTAAAGAGTTTCTAATGCTCTTCAAATCCAACACAAAGTACTCGATTGAACCATGAAGTGAAATGAAATAGAACGATCCACTCCAAAAGTCTGGCTCTATGGGGGCATGTAGGTTATAAGGCAGCTGTATGTTAATGACACTGTCCTCATGGTATGTATGTGTTGAGGATGCCTCGTTATTACCATTTATGGTCCTCGTAGGGTATTGGAGGTCAGCCGCCTTGCTGGTCCATAATGCCTTCTCCTGCTCTGTCTTGTATAACAATTTAGGAGCTGTGTCTCCGCTTGTGGAGTTGCAATCCATCCTGTCATCCATTCTATCACAGTATAGTGTTGACCATCTAGAGAATACCATTGAAGATTCTCTGGAGAAATTAAAAGCGGTAGTAGGAGTTCTCCCTCTTACCTCACAGTTGTTAACAGGTTCTTGTCCTGTAGAATTATCCATCCCTATGCTGTTTGAAGGAAACACAGTTGGTAATGCTGAAGCTTGTGACTTAGGTATTGTTGAAGAGCTAAAAGTAGAAGAAAGGAATTTATTTGCTATATTTCCAATAGGCGCTACCATTCAAGATGGTAGTAAGAGGAAAGAAGTGTTGTTAATATATGTTCTAACAAGTACAAAATATAGCTGTTTATATATAATTAATTTTAGAATCTACCATCTATAAGATTTCATACACAGGTTCTCTACCAATTATGACTGGTATAAAAGCCAGTTATATTCTCTCAGAGAAAGTATTAGATGTGGCAGGTTCTAATATGGAGATATAGAAGACTGAATATATAAAATATATAGATTTTGGCAAACAAAAAGTAAATAATAGAATATTGGACTAGGAAATAATTTTGTAGAGTCTGAGATATTTTTTAAAAAGTTTCTTCAAGAGTTAGATGGTTCTAAATAATTAAGTCTTAACAAAAATTCATCATCTACTTTAAAATAATGTTATGATATGCTTAAACCCTTGGATTTTATTTTTATTTTATTTTTATTTTATTTATTTTTCTTGATTTAATTTCTCTTTTTTCTTTTTCTATTTCTTTTATTTCTTAGAAAATAAAGAAAGATATAACTGTAGTCACATAATGCATTACATGATATAATATTATAGGTTTAGAATATAGTAAAAGAAACTAAAACAAATGATGTCAAGAATATAGCTACAGCATATTCATCTTGCAGTAATAGTATGATAGACTTATAAACAACATATATAGTTTAGGATAAAACTTGTAATAGTAGTATATATAGTATTAAAATACATTAGAAACTCCTTGTTGAGTTCTCTTGTAATCTTTATAAGATTCTTTGTTATAAGACTATTTGTTATATAACTACTTAATGAGTTATTAACCATTTTGGTTAGTAGTTACCACAACAAATTGAATATGGGAAAATATCACACATCAGTAGACTTCTGATAATATAGTTAAGCTATAGTAATCTCAGCTTTTCAAGTACTCTGTAGTTATTAAGATTTAGTACAAAGTTATAGGCTTAGAAAGATACAATATTATATTTAGGGTAAATGGTAATGTTTAGATAATATTTCTTATTAGTGAAGAATAGAGAAATACTAGTAGTAGTATTAGAAGCATTATTGTAAGAAAACTCTGTAAGTAACAAGAGTTTGAACTAGTTGTTTTGCTAGTAATTACAATAAATAGAAGTATTGCTCAATTGTCTGGTTCATACTTTCAGTTTGTTTATTATTTTTAGAGTAGTAGCCTGAAGTGAAGTAAAGCTACATATTCAGAATAATGTCTAAAAAACAAAAAAAAATTATACAAACTCTAAGCTTTTATTAAAGATAACATAGAAAGAAATGCTATGCTTTGAGAACACATGAAGAACAAACAGACATGTTAGATCCACAAATATTATAGTATTATATGTAGAGATAAAAATTGCCTGTTTAGTAAGCTGGTTAATAATGACCAAAATAGTGTTAAATCCTGAGGATAATGAGAGTTTCTCAATAAAGTCTTTAGAAATGAAATTTTATAGTCATTTTGAAATAGAAAACTACTTGAGTAATTTATAAAGCTAAGGTTTGGATTATATACAAATGACATAAAACTTGCAAAATTGTTATATATTAGTACAGAGGCTAGACTAGGAATAACTGTAACAAATAAGTTCTAGTGTTTTGTTCTAATCAAAGCAGCTAGTAAGATTATACTAGAGAATTTATATAAAGATTACTAACAAATGATATGTATATTCTACTATCAAGACAAAAAAGACTGTCAGAGTCCATAGACTACTAGCTATCTGTAGAGATGTGTTTTGTAGTGGTAGTATTGCTAAACAGATATCTTAGTAAATGTTATGGCTTTTGTCTTGAGTAATACAAAAAAACTCAATAAAGTTCCAAGTACAAGTTTAGTCTACCTCATATATTACAAACTATGATCTGTATACATATTATATCTAACCTACTCTAAAGTCTATACACTTTCCATAAGATCAATATGTTGTTGTCATGCTGTATGATGTTACTTATTTCAAAATCTTTTATGTTCTTCTCTATATTATATATAACATTACATTATACTTTTTTTTTAAGTCAATAATTTATTACATGGAGTATGATGGTATTCTATGCCTACAGAAGGAATTATATATAAAGTATCAATACTCTAACCTTTTTATGCAGTTACCCAACACAAAGGACTACTAAGAAATTGAATCCATAACCTTAAGTAGGTTTGAGGTAGGTATAATGCACATGGATGGGAAGCTCTTCCACTATGCCATCTCTCTCCCCATTACATTATACTTTCTTGTCTAAGTTCAAAATAACAGAAATAAAAAAGAAACTCAAAATAAAATAAAAGGAAAATGAGAAAATGAAAAATAAAATAAAATAAATCCAAGTTCGCAACTCTAATAGTGCAGGGTACAGAAATTAATAACTGTAGCTATATGAAGAGAAAAAAACAAATACTATAGCTTATATAGAGACTACAAGTTATTCTTGAGTGGAAATTGGTTTGAAGTTGTGAGAATTAACTATAGTATAGCCATTATTTCTTTCTTTAGGGTAGATGTCCTACCATCTAGTAAGAGCATTTGGTTTAGTATCAAGATAACCAGAGTAAAACTTGGTAATAAGATTGAACTAAGAGAAGTATCTGAACTATTGTACTTATCTCTAGATTAATACTTTGGTAGTAAAAAAATATTTAAGGTTTTTATAGCTGAACTCTCTAAGTAGTATCATCAAATTTTGAAAGCTTCAAAAATAACAAGGAATTTCTTGTCATGAGTATCATAATTCAACTCTACCATAGTAAAAGTGTAAGAATGAAAGGCAACTGAATAAACTTCATTTTCTTCATATACAATAGAAAGAATTGCAGTGAGAATATAGTCCAAGACATCAGTTTCCACAATAAGTTGAGTATCAGAGATCTAGTATATAAGAATAAAAGTAAAGATGAATACTTTCTTAAGAAATTTGAAAGTATTATAGCAAGAAAAGTCAAACTTCCAAGAAATATCCTTCCAGGTGAGATATATCAATAAGATTGATAATGTCCAAGTAGTTAAAGATAAACTGGTGATGAAAATTAGCAAAACCTAAGAAAGATTGAATATTCTTAACTTTCTTGGGCTTTGGCTAGTCTTGGATAATCTTTACTTTGTTGTTGAATATAATGAGACTAGAAGAGGAAATAATATATCCTAGATATTCTACCAACTCAGAGTAAAACTTACACTTCTCTGCTTTGGTATCAAGACCAGTCTTATAGAAACATTTAAGTACTTCTTTAATATGCTAGTGATGTTCAGATATATTGTTCAAGTAGATGAGTATATCATTCAGATATATTAGGATACAAACATCTAAAAGATTAGAAATAAGGTCATTTATAAGTTCTGAAAGCAGTTTTTTATTCATTACAATTGGTAATGCAAACTAGATGGTAAGCATGGCAAAGATCTATCTTAGTATATATTTAGGCTTTGTGAGATAAGTCAAGCAGATTAGAAATAAGTGGGAGAGAATAATGATTTTTTTTGAAAATGTAGTTGATGTTGCAGAAGTCAACACAAAAGTGTAGTGAACTATCTTTCTTCTTAACAAATAAGACTAGTACACCATACAAAGATGAAGTTAGTTGGATAAAACTCATATTGAGGTTTTTTTCAATGAATTCTTTTTAGAGTCTCTTGTTCAGATGCTAAAAGAGAGTATATAAAGCCAACCAAAGATTAAGCATTCTTTTTCAAGTTAATTTAAAGGTTATAAGGATGAGAAGGAGCAAAAACTTCAGCTTTGGCTTTACTAAAGATATCAGTAAATTTGTGATACTTGTCAAAGACATTTAAAAGATTAGAAGCTTCTATAAGTTGTGCAGAGTTAACCTGTGTTATGGGATGCTTTGAACACTAACAATTTTTATTTTCTTTCCTTTCATTTTTCCAATTTTATATTAATTTTCTTTTTTTTTTTCTTTTGGATGATGAAGAGGCATGTGACACTACAATCACATGACAGGTCACATGATGTGATATCATAGGCCTAAAACATAGTAGAAGGATCTGAAAGATGATGTTAGGACATATGTATACAACATGGTGGTCTTGAGTAGAAAATGAGACAGATATAAGATTATAACATAGACAATAGGGTAAGCTTAATTATTGGTAGCACAGACCAGGCATGTTTTGTATATATAGGACTCTAATTTAGTAGAGACTCCTTGTCAAGTTCTCTTGTGATTTTCCCCACTTGATTGCCTACTGAGAGCTTTACTCGCTTGTATAGTTATTGGACTTTGTATTTAGTGGTTGCCACAACAACCTGGATGTTTGAAGAATAAAGATATAGTTAAAACTTGCTAGAGCCCAAAAGTTTTAATGTATATAAAAATGTTACAGTACCAATAATAGTAATGTTAGATTGCTTAGAAATAAAAAAAAGGGTCTTAGATATAGGTATGGTAATTATAAGATCTAATAATTACAGAAAGATATAAGAAAGTGATAGAGATGTCAATGATATGTTAACTGCAATGTGAGAGAAAGCAAGATTTTTCTGTCAAGATGGATAGAAGTTTATTGATATATTTGCCCAGCCAATCAATGTGTTGTGTTGTACAAGTTAGTTGTATTTAAAGACCAAAGAATAGAAAGAATCAAGTAAAGTGATATAGAAGTTCAGAGTTATACAATCACTTGAGAGGAAAATTATAAGTGAAGTAGCAATTTTAGAGATATTGGTATTTGATGAACCATCAAACAAACAAAGGGCAACTGGAAAGGTTATAGATATCTTTAAATTGTGAATATCTACAAATTTTGAGTTTATAAAACAATAAGTAGATCTAGAAGATTCAGAGTTAATAAGAGCTCAAAACAGTGTTTTATTAAATTGTTCCTGACAAAGAATTAAGATAAAATTAAGAAAAGTGAAAAAAGAATGATAATTAGAAGGAGCAGATACATTGAGTTAAATAGGACTTATTGCTATACAGAGAAGTTCAATATAGCTCTCAGTCTATATAGAGTCTTGAAATCACTCTCTATTTTTCTAAAGGTTTCTCAAATGTAGTTGTAGAAGTATTAGCAGTTACTGAAGCATTGTAGCCTTTGGTAGTAACTATGGTTTGCTTCTTAAGATAAAATTTCAGCTTATAGTCTTCTATACTGTGATAAAAGTATAAATTATTCTCAAGATGCTTTTTGTGCTTGTTATTGGTCAATGTGCCATTGTTAGCTAGCTTGGAATAAAGATCTACCTACAGAGAATTAGATTACTTCTTAGAAGCAGTGAATAAAGTATTAAATGTCTTTGAAGGTAATAATTTTGCAAATGAAATTACTGAAGATTTATTTGATTTATTCTAAGAGCCTATAGTGTTGCCAGCAAATAAAGCCTTATTTTACTTCTATAAGTGAGATTCAAGAGCTTTCTTTTCTGCCTGTCTTATATAGTAGCATTTACAGTCATGCTCCTGGTAATAGTAATCAATAGTTATCACTAAAGTAAATATGTTCTAGAATAAGGTAAATTTGCCTTGTTTCCAGATAGAAATAAGATTCTAAATCCAATTGAAAAGCCTCTAGTAATAATAGTAGCATAGAATACTATTTCTATAATCTAGTTAAAATGTATAGTGTTAGAGTTGTGAATAGTAGACTTAGTTTTGATTTTATTTTCTTTCTATTTTATTTTTATTTTCTATTTTTTCTTTTACTTTATTTTAGTTTTTATTTTCACTTTTAGATATAGACAAAGAGTGTAAGGTGATGTCACATATGACAGAATTGTAATACTTATCACTGTCACAAATCACACAATTATATGATACAAAGAAGAATATAAAAGATTTTAAAATAGGTGATATTATATAGTATAACAACAATATGTTAGCCCTCTAGAAGGCATATGTACTTTAGGATAAGTTAGTTGTAGTATATATACAGACCATAGTATGTAGTATATAAGATAGACTATCTTTTTTCTAGAACTCTATCAAGTTTTCTTATGTTACTCAATACAAGAGTATGTTTTTATCTTATCACTGAGACTTAAGTCATAATATATAGTATATAAAATTCACATTGTAAGTGGAGATCTTATTACTAGGCTTTATATAGAGATTATCCAGCATATTGGCTATTTCACTAATATGGTCTAAAAGATTAAAATATTGACATAGTTTGTCAACAAAGAAGTTTTAGTTAGAGAGCTGGTTTTAAAGAATACTTTGGTCTTTTGAGTTGAGGTCTACCTCAAACTAGTCCTGAGTAACTCTAAATAAATAGATTATCACAAAATAAATTTTTGCAATATTTATATTTGTTATATCTTATTCTAACCATTTATCTCAATCTACAAATAATACTTTCTCTCTCATCTACACTCTCTAATCTCTTTTGGTACAGATTACCTCTTTCTATTCTCCCTAGGATATTTTTGCTAATTTCTTGCCAAACTCTATAAACTTCTATCTCTAATATCTGAGAATCACCAGTATTTAGAATAAATTACTTAGCAGTTTCATTCCAAATAAGTACTCTAAATAGTATATCTAGTATATAAACTGATATTTTATATAATAAAAGTTTTATCCTAAAAATCAACTAAAACTAACACTCTTTTCTAATGTTGGTGACAACATATCTTATTACCTCCTAATATCTTCAAATCTCTAAGTCTTCTAAGTTCTCTTCTAAAATATATAACTAGTACAACTTATAGAATTAAATAATACATAACTAGCTTGTTTTGGACTTCCAAGATACCTTATCAGATCTTAGATAATAAAATGTGAACTATGTCTAATAGTATTAAATTGAGCACTGTTTACACAGAAATAAAGTTGATATCAAAAAAGAAAATTATTGAGCTTGTTAGATCCAGTACTACTAAAAGTGTTAGAAATGCAGGCTTTAGTTTCTCTTGGATTAGAGTTGGGACCAAGAGTCTAATTAATATTAAGTAAATTAGCAATATAACCAAGTACACTAGCCAATTGTTTATTGGTTGAATTATTATTATACTGGAGTTTTGACTATGAGTAAGTTAAAGAGTAAGATATATTAGATTTATTAGTAATAGGATTATTAGTAGGAGCATTTTTCCAATTAGAATTATTGTTTATAGAAATGATACTTAGACCAGAGATAGATGAGATTATCTAAAAAAGTTAAATAATACAAATTAGAGACCAAGAAGATAATTGGCCTCTTTAATAAATATATCTTGACTATTGCAAAGTATTTGGAAAATATTCTCCAGTGAGATGTTTGCTAAGATATAATATAGTGTTAAAAGGTATTTCAAGTGGTAAGATCAGAGTTGATTCTAAATGAGTTGAAGAGTTATTGGAGAAAATGTTATGATCAATGCCTCCTGAATGTAGTATAGACTAGGGTCAAGAGTAATGATGACACAATTAGCTGCACTGTAAGAGTCTCAGTTAGTGCCTCATGTAGTAAGTGCTACATCCTTGCTTGATCCTCATTTATAACTCATCTTTTCTTGTGTACTATGGATGTTATTCTCGTGTATGACTTATATATATAATGTAGATACCATTCTGTGTCCTTATGCTTTATTACTTATACATTTTCCCTTCTCTCTTCTCAAGTCTTTGCACTAAGCTCCAAGCTAAGGTGGTAACAGAAAAATCCATTTAAACTTTGAAGTGTAATAAAATATTGAAGAATTTACAGACAAGACTGCTTAGAAGTAACAGCAGACTTAGGAGTCTAATAATACTGTCAGATATAATTGATACCAAAAGACAAAAGTTTATAAGGTTGGCTCAAAGATGTATAGAGTTTTTACACTCTGTACAAGAAGCTCAGTAATATAGACTTGTTGAAATGACCTTAGTTTTAGTTTATATACTATACTATCTATTTACTGTATAGCTGTAACTTCAGATAATTGGATGGGATCTAAAAAGGAGTTGAATGCTAATAGTAGTATATTGCTGTTAAATACCAGAGATTGAGTTCAATAAGAAGTATATATTACAACTTAAGTCTCAAAGTATTCAAAATAAAAAACTTTGTATTAGGATTAACATAAGAAAACTTGATGGAGTCCCAAGTACAAAGTATCTACCTTATATATACTAGACTATTGGTTCATACTATACTAACCTTAGTCTACTTTAAAGACTATGTATATTATATACTATTAACATATAGAATAATATTATTATTTTAAAACCTTTTATATCCTTTTATGTGACATATGATTATGTGACTAATATGTGACAGTTTGTAACCTCATACTAAACCCTAACCCTAAGTTTAGAATTAAAATAAAATAAAAATAAAATAAAATAAAGTCTACTATCTTTAACTTTAACAAAGTATTTTTTTTAATTATTAAACTAGTAATTTACAATATAACTAGTTTCATATACAAGTTAGATAGTTAGGAGATACTTGAGAATTTTAGTATATAGCCTTAAGTAGAGGTTTTAGATTTCAGTATTAAAATACTAAGAGACCAAATAGAAGAACTTTGCTATAAAAAACTAAGCTTAATAGAAGTTTACTTATTATAAAAGACCAAATACTCAAAAAACTAGAAGATAATTATATTATTGTTACAAAGATATGTTGTAGAGAAGATAGGCCTTTGTTAGACATGTTGGGAAAATATCATCATTATGAAAAATAGTCTTCTAAATAGATAAACTTGATATATAATATTCTTCTTATATAGATTTATCTAGTTTCTTTTTATGTCTGATTACTCTATTATTGATCACATAGTTCTTTATAATCTTTATAAAACTTCAGACTTGATTTATGAGAATTTTAGTATATTCAAAATAGTTATCTATCTTTTCTAATTCTTGAATAGTCTTAATATTAGTATTTAAGATATCTAAATACTTTTTAGTCTTTTAGCTTGAAAATAAACTAGTATAGTATACTGTTCTGAATGCTTATGCTTAAAAGTTTAACTTTCTTCATACTTTACTTTCTATTATAATTCTCTTCCCAAATATAACTATTATAATATATGAAGATATAGTATATCTACTAAAGTTAAGATTATCTAGGATCTATATTTACATATGTTAGATAATGTTCCTATACTCTTCTAATACCTTCTGTAATTTTCACATGAATGGTTTTCTCTTCTAAATATATTTCTTATTTAATATAAATATAATTTCTTGATTAGTAGTAACAATTACTACTAAAGTAATTATAGTAGAAGTATAGAGTCTTGTCACAGTTCAAACTCTGAGCCATATTTATTTTCAATATGAATATTTTTATTAGAATTAAAAATAGTAAACTTTGTTTTTATTTTATTTTATTTTTTATTTTTATTTTCTTATTTAGAGCTTAAAGTTAGGGCTTGATATGATATCACATAACACAACTCTCGCTCTTATACCACCATCTTGTATGGTAGCACCTATAAGAGATTCAGGAAATAAATTCTTCAATAAATCAACAACTTCAACTACAACAACAAGAATGAGTTTTGCATGCTTTGAAAATATAAACATTAATAATGTTCATGATGGTGGTCTAGATAATTATGATGATGTGAGAGGATTAACTATATATCCATCTAAATCTCCTCCTAGCTTAGATGAAATATCTATAACAGAAGGCTTAGTAGATTATACTAGGAAAATAGAGAGACAAAACAACAACTTGAATGAAGATTGTTATGACTTAAAGCTCAAAGTGTTAAGCAATAAGACAACTCTTGTATTAAGTAACACAAGAGAACTCAATAGAGTTCCTAATACAAAGTAGTCTACCTTATATACTGTTACCCATGGTCTGTGCTAGCTACTATGCACCCTACCCTAAATAACCATGAGTATAACATGAGGCCAGCATGTGTTATCCATGCTGTATGACGTCACTTTGTTCCAAAACCTTCTACTTTATTCTCCCAAGTTCCGTGATCAGTCTTGTGACTACGCCATCAATTTGTGACTGATGTGACAGCATGACTGATAAACCCTAACCTGAGTTGTTCTAAAAATAGAAAATAGAAAATAAAAGAAAAATAAAAAATAAAAATAAAATAAATGAAAGAAAATAAAAATGAATGAAGTCCACTGTCAACAATCTTGACATAGTTTTGGAACCAAACTAATATATTTGTTAAGTAGCCACTAATTATCTATACTATGCTAAGCTTACTACTCTAGTATTTTTTAAGTCTTTGTTTTAACTATAGTCTAAATTAAGCTTAATGCAGATAATAACCTTAACTTATACTTATACTTATATATTATATCTATTATTATAAGATATCTTAATATTTCTTTTCTATTTCTTTTATTTTTTAAAATTATATTATTTATTTATCTACTTAGATTCTTGTGAAGAAGATTATATAATGTGACACTACTAAAATATATAAAACAACACATAATTATAGTTATATAATATAAAAAGTAATAAAATGTTCTTATTAGATATGGTTTATATTAGGGGATATTGGTAATATTATAAGTCTAGATCCACTCTACAAAAGCTTAGTTATACTTCTAAACTAATCATTATCTAGACTAGCTCCTAATAGACTAATAAATATCTCTATCTTATTTTAATCTCTGTTATCTAGTCTACTACAGTAGTACTATAGTTATTTAGTTAATTATAGTTATAAATATTGATTGGTCAAGTATACAGACCATATACTTGGACTATTCTACTATAATATATATGGTAGTAGTATAACAGTAGAATACCTTACTTAAATAACTAATTCTCTTACAGTTTATATCTTGACAACTGAGATCCATAGCAAACTTTTAAAATCTACTTATTATACTAGTCATATATCTCAAAGAGTATACTTAGAGAGATTTAGAAGAATGATTCTATCCAAAGAGTAGAGAGATATATTATTATCAATATTAGAAGAGTGTGCTGGTTTTGATTGATTTTGAAAATAAGAATGTATGATGTAACTATCTGACCTATATACTAAGTACTCTGCTTAAGATAATATCAAGGAAATAAAGACTATAAGTGATTATTCTGGATCTAAGTAGTTCTTGAATATTAAAATAGAGTTTGATGGAGTTATTAAAAAGTTTAACAAGAATGTTCAAAAAATAATTGATATAGAATAAATAAAATTGATCCACACTGGATAAGAGAAGAGACATTATCTGTATATTTGATAGAATGTAGTTAGATTGGTATATAACAGTTTTAGTAAAAAGCATAGCTCACACTTGAATAGAAAAAGTTTATAGAAAAAATATAGAATATGTAGATCAAATACTCAGACTTATCTATAATATACAAATATAGACTTCTGAACAACCTTTAACTTATGTGTTATACTTCTTATAAGTTATATAGTTGTAATTTTAGAGAAAGGTTTAGAGAGATTAGAATTAGCTTTATTGTTAATTATCAGACTAGCTATTATAGTGTAACTACTAGTCTTATATACAAAGAATTATATCTAAGATAGAGTGAAACTCAAGTAATAATGAAATAAGATGTCTTTATACTAAGTAGTATCAATATCTCTGTTTAGCTCCAACAAGTGGTCAGATTTAGATTGATCTATGTTTTTACAGGGATGAAAATTGGATATGGATAGGAGTAAACTTCATTGAATGTATTTGAAGTTTGAGTACTACCTTTGTAAACAAAGATATAACTTTGAAAATGAATAAATACTATTCTTAAGTGAGAAGATATAGCTTAGAAATAGTAAGTTCTATCTTTAATAGAGAAGAATAAAGCTTAGAAATGAGATAAGTATTATTTATATTATAACTTGGAGTTTGACCTATATACTATTATATATATATATATGTAAAAAAATAATATTCAAGATTCAAGCAATAGTCAAAGTAACTAGACTTGCAACCAGTTTGTAAATTCTAACATTTTATTACTATTAGATAAGCTTTTACTTTTTCTAGTAAATTTTCTAGATATTTACATCATGATTTTTAACTACCTAAATACTATTATTTCTAAATTATATTAATATTGTTTTACTAGATAGAAATAAACTTTAAAGTATTTAAAATAGTATCTTCAGAAAATCTTATTCTGTTTTTTCAAATTTCTTCTAGAAATAAGTCTTGTTTTGTATAATATTTAAGTAGTAAAACTTAGGCTTAAAGTACAAACTCTATATCTCTATTCAGTTATCCTAATATAGACTATATGAGTCTAGTGGTTAGTAAAAGAATACAAGTGATGTAAGAACTTAATAATAGTTAGTAAGGTGAATAGCAAGAGTATAGAATAATAACTAATCTTAGTCTTTTGAAGATAGCATGAGAACTGAGGAATATATTATATTAACTTGTAGTATAAATACTTATAATAACGATAATATAATGTATACAATAAATATTGTCTATTTTCAGGATAAAAAAAAGAAACAGATATATATAATGATATATATAGGTTTAAAAGATAGTTCCAGTATATAATAATAGTTGACACATATTTGTTATCCTAAAAGTTAGAGCTGTCAATACAATTTTAGCTAATCTCAGATTTGATTTCTGTCAGAATCACAAATAATGGACTTAAATTTATTTTATTTTTCTTTTCATTTTCATTTTCATTTATTTTCTATTTTGAGAAACTAGAGGTTAGGGTGATATAATAAAATATAGTAAAAAGTTCTGAAAGAAATGACATTATATAACATATATAACATATGATCATTTAGGGTAGGCTAATAATAGTAGTAACATGGACCATCAGTTTAGATATATAAGGTAGACAATTCTGTACAGAGTTCTCTATTAAGTTCTCTTGTATTAACTCTAATACAAGGTTCTTCTCATTGACTAACTTTAAGTTGTAACAATTTCTAGTGTGGTTATTATCTTATTCTAACAGTAATGACTAATATATTTGTTTGAAGAAATTCTAAAGCAATAATATGTAGTATAGACAATTGGCAGCTTATATAACTGGACACTACTCTCAACTCTACTAGAAATACAACAAGCATACTCAGGTTCTCTTTTTATTAACAAGTACTAGTCTATTTTTATACAGTTTAAAGCTAATATTGTATATTTCTTGTTGCATCTTAGTATACCATCTCATTTTAGCTTGATTTTATCAACAATACCTAGGATTGAGATAGCTTTGTAGAAAAAATCAAAATAGCATTTAGTAATAAGAGTAAAGCAACAGATGCTAAATAGAAGATCATATTGGAAGAAACAGAATATACAGCAGTATAGTACAGTATGGATGACTAGCAATCACTTACCTATAGTGTATACTTTAATTGAGAGCTGAGGAAGAGTGAGTAAGCAACAATAGAAGACAAGTAGTATTAGTAAAAGTTCAATCTATATGAAAATTTTATATTAGCTACCTAATTATTACTATAGATATGAGAGGTTAAAATATTAAAACTAACCTCATTGAAAAGGTTTCTTCTCTAGACAAGCTAATAGCCACAATTAGAAAGAGCTATGTATTTAGCCTTAGTTAAAGACAGGACTACTGTCTTTTGCTAGTGGCTCATCTAGGATATTACTATAAGAATAAAGTAACTAGTTATAGATTTATATGATTCTGGATCTTGGGCCCAGCCTAAATCAGAGTGCACTATAATAGACTCATTACTAAGTCCATCATAG
>JAJOHK020000654.1:0-21805 GCA_022457215.2 Leucocoprinus gongylophorus
TTACCCCTCTGCAGTCACATCTTCACAAAATCACTGTAAGATTTCCCTAGTGTTGTATTTACAACTTATAGATACTCATGCTGCGATCAACAGCATGACTAAGAGATGATGTGTAGTGCTCGCAATGAGTTAAACATGTGTCATCTATTTATATATATCACTCACACTACCAAGCTCTCCACTACAGAATCTGACTATTGGTAAGTAGTTGTTAGTTGTTCACACTGCACTATGCTGCTATACATTCTGTTCTTCCAGTAGATTATGGGCCCTAGTTATCTTGATCTCTGGTTAGTGTTTTTTTAGGCTGCTTTTCATCAATAAGAAGGGCTTGACTAACTTTACTAGTTAAGCTTGTTGCTCCTAAGCCTGTTGTAGATTGAGCTGATCTCTGAATCACTTTATATCTATAGAATCTCCTTATACATGTGCTATAGCTCACCACTAGTTAGATTAAACATTTGTGTTCTTGCTAGTTACATTTGCTTTCTGATTTATACTGATTTTTCATTGATAGCAATGGCTAGCTTCATTGCTACTCTCTCTCTAAGCTCACTGGCTCTGCCAACTATCTTTTTTGTAAAATCTATATCAAATTGACTCTTGCTCTCATCATTTATTCTGGTACTGTTTTTATATCAAGTATAGTTCTTGCTTCAAGTGGATATCTACAGTTAGTCATGTGAAAGAGAATTGGATCAAGTGTAGAAAATTATCCTGAAAAAGATATGATTATCCATAAGTATAGGTAAGATATCTAGATTGCAGATCAAGCTAGGAAACTTATCTATAAATTTGTGACTGAACTTAAGATAATAATATTAGCCTTAACTTATGTGTTATGCTACTATTTGTTATGTAGTTGTAATTTTAGATAGAGAAAAAGTGTTAAGAGATCTCAGAAAGAAAGATAAGATGTGATCTTAGTCACTCAGTTAATTTCCAGACTAGAGAACTATAGAGTATTTACTTGGTCTCAAATACTTAATCCTATAGTTGGAATGATGGCTAGGGAAGTGGTAGTATAGAAAATATTTAAGAAGATGTTGTAGAGATAGTTTCTAAGAGATAGAACAACTGTGTTAAAGTTGAAGACAGTAAGCTCTATTTTTTTCTTTCTTGTTTGTATTTTTTTATTATAGACTTATAGTTAGGGTTATAGAATGACAACACATGTGACTGTTATAACTGTCACTGTCACATGATCACATGACACATAGAAGAATATCAAATATTTTAAAAAGATAATATTATATAGTATGTTAATGATATTATGACCTTATATAGTACATATAACTTTTAGTATAGTTTAGTATAGTGTTACAATTCAAAAACCTTAGAGTGGGTCAATGAAGAGAAACCTTGTATTAGAGTTAAGCACAAGAGAACTCAATAGAGAACTCTGTATGGAATTGTCTATCTTATATACTGAAACCTCATGGTCTGTGCTATTCTACTTCTTGTTACAATTACAAGACCTTAGAGTTAGTTAAGTAAAAGAACCTTGTATTAGGTTAACACAAGAGAACTCCATAGAGAGCTTCATACAAGACTGTCTACCTTATATACAAATACCTGATGGTCTGTGCAAGCTATTTCTAGCTTATCCTAAACAACTATGTATATATCTTAAGGTTAACATGTGTTTTACATGTTGTATAACATCATCTTTTCCAGAATGTTCTATATTCTTCCCTGTATCATATAACTTTGTGACCATGTCATCTGATGTGACCTATTGTATGACAGTGTGCTCTTGTTACTAACCCTAACCCTAAGTTCTAAAAATAGAAATAAAGGAAAATAAATCGAAAAGAAAAGAAAATTAAAATAAGAAAATGAGAAAAAACTAAGTTCACTTCTTGCAATCTTGATACTTCTAGCCTATCCTAAACAGCTATATATTTGTTTTAAGATTAGCATATGTTATATATGCTATATGATATCATCCTTCCTATGTAACATGTGATCATATAACTGTGATAGTATCATGTGATATGTAACTGATATGTAACATCACACTAACCCTAAACCTAAGTTCCCAAAATAAAGAAAAAGAAAATAGAAATGAAAAAGAAAAAGAAAAATAGTTATCATCCACTGTCTTCAACTCTGACATATAGTTTTATATAAACTATTAGCTAGTGTATATAAGATAGACAATCTGTACTAGGAAATCTATCAAGTTCTCTTGTGTAAACAGATTTCTCTTTTGACTTGTCACTAAGTTTTAAGTTATAAAAAACTAGGAGTCTAGATAATGAGTTACTATAAGATAGAACATTAAGAATTGATCTATGTACAAGCAAGTGTGAATACAGAAGTATATCTAGGAATAGTTAGAGTCCTATCTAGAGTTAGGATGTAGATATTTCATAAGTCTTAGAAGTCTGGCTATAATATAAGAAGAGCCTTGTGGTATCCTTTATAGTAAACATTATATATATTAGAATGAAAAAGTTCTCTTGGATACCAAATCAACCACTGTTATCACTATATCAAATTTTAGAAATTTGACAACATAGTTCACACTTATAATCTTCTATTTAGTAGCTAATACAGATAGTAGGTATAATTAACTAAGGAGTAAGTGTCATGATGGCTTAGTATGCAAGTAAAGATCACAAGTACTAATATACTGATCAACATATCTTGACATCTAAGGCCACTATTAATTTCAAGAGACTAGTCCTAGAGTTTTTCATATTTTTGTATATCTAGCTACCTTCTAGTCATAGTAAAGCACAACAATTTACTAGCAGGGGTCTATAGTGTTAGAAATATATATCTTGCCATGAAACAATAATAGATTCTTATTCTCTGACTATTCTGAAGAGTATAATAACTTTGCTATAGATTATTAGAGTTTATATATAGCTCTTGCTACTGGTTCCTTCTGCTTACCTAGCCAATTTTCATATTAAATATCCATCAAGAAAGCTTTCTCTTCACCTTTTACAGCTACACCTTCCAATACTCAAACAACAAGAAACTCTAGTTTGAGTAGCATCATATCTCAGTTATCCTAAGAGCTAGTACTATAATCAGTTTACCTATGAAGTGTGTCAAACTTCCTTATAGACTTTTCAGAATAATAATGTAACATAAAGTTGAACAGTGCTAAGTATAGTAACTATTAGATTTGTTTTTAGTTTAACTTCTTAGTGGTTGTGAAATACTTTAGATTTTTATAGTCTATCTACATCTTGTCATGTATCTCATAGTTGCATACTATCAGGAAGAGAAACTTGCTTAGGAAAGCAGCTAGATGTCATTTATCAT
Organism: Leucocoprinus gongylophorus; assembly: GCA_022457215.2. NCBI lineage: Eukaryota > Fungi > Basidiomycota > Agaricomycetes > Agaricales > Agaricaceae > Leucocoprinus > Leucocoprinus gongylophorus. The sequence goes on from JAJOHK020000654.1 coordinate 3,283, forward strand.
CTTCTTTGGAGACTTGGGAGAATACTTCTCTAGTTGTGAAGTCTGAGCTATCTGCTTTGATGCAGAATAGGACAGAAGTATCTGAGAATATCAACACTAGTACCATAGTAATAGTATATTTAAGTACATCAAAGATCACTTGCTGCATAAAGTTCTGAATCCAAATACTATTACTTCTTGTGATATCAAAAAAAGAGTAAGTTATATCCAAAAACTCTTGGATAAAACCTTTGGTAAAAGTTAGTAAAGCCAAGAAATACTCGTAGATCTATATAAGTAGTTGGTACAGGCCAGTTGCAAACTCTAGTAACCTTTGTGAGGTCCATCTTAACTTAATCCTCAGAGATCACCAAACTTAGGTACTCAATGTGTGACTTGTCAAACTTACACTTTTTTGGGTATAGGAATAGCTTGTGCTTAGCCAAGACTTTCAGAATTCTATAAACTATTTTATAGTGCTCTTGAAATATTTAGGTAAAGATTATTATGTTGCTCAAGTATACTATTATAATACCTTCTACTATGAGGTCCTGAAATATGTTATTCATCATAGTTTAGAAGAACACTAGCCTATTAGTTATAATGAAAAATATTACCAGAGTTTTGAAAAGTCTACAGTTTATATAAAAGACTGTTTTCTACTTATTATCAGGCTTGATGTGAATATTATTGAAACCTTAGTATATGTCTAGCTTAGTAAAGTACTGGACACCCTAGAGTTTAGTAATAAGCTTAGAGATCAGTGAAAGTGGGTACTTATTCTGAATTGTAAGTATGTTAAAATTTGTGTAGTCTTGTCCTAAAGAAAGGGAGCTATTCTTTTTTCTTGATAAAGAAAACTGGAACAGCTATAGAAGACTTTAAAGGTTATATGTATCCAGTAAAGAGGTTCTCTTTAATAAACACATCTAACTTAGACTGTTCTGTATGGAATAGAAGGTATACCTTGAAAGACTTGGGCTCAGCACTAGGAATTAGTTCAATAATATAGTCTTATTTTTAGTAATCTGGAAGGGTATCAAAATCTCTCTCTTTATCATACATACAGGAGGAGAACAGAAGTGTTGTTTATAACTTGACTCTTGTAAAAAAACAATCTTCCAGCTCTTTCTCATACTTAGCAGAGATCTGCAGAGTTTCATCTGTATCTTCAAAGTCTTCTACCAAGTTAAGAAAAAAGCTAAATCAACATATCTTGAAGATATGTATATGATGTTTCTTAGTCTTCCAAATATCCTAACAACCTAAATAGTATATAGGACATTTCATTATGATGACTTCTTCTTTTTGTATTACAACCTTAGACTTGGCTCGGGTTGCAACTTAGACAATGGTTTGAGTAAGAGATAGGATGAGGTTCAATTGGTAAAGTGTAAGAATACAGTAGAGTATCTATGCTATATATACTATTGAGCCATGAGGAATACACCAGTTATACATAAGGAAAACGAGTCATAAAACATGAGAATCAAGCAAGACTATTATACCTACTATATGAGATGCTAACTGAGACAATTGTGGCACAGCCAATCATGTCATCATTATCCTTGACCTTAGTCTATATTATAACCAGGAGGCATCAATCATAACATTCTGCTAGTTGATTTCAGAGTTATGCTTCTTTAGCTATGTAAAGTTGAGGATAAAGTTCTGTTTATCTGGACTAAAAACTATAAGCAAAGCTCACCTAGAATGTAACTAATAGCATAGTATGATATCCACTACTTTAAATATTTGGCCATTTTTATAAGGGATACTATTAATATTATATATAGATATGAGTCTTGAAAGCTTATATGTATTAAAGTGGTGTTTTTCCACAAAACTTGAGTTGATGAATCTTCAAGATTCTTTTAGCACTGAAGTTAACTAGTAAGTATATAGAGATAGTTCAGCAGTATCAGTAATTTTTAAGGAGATGGAAAGATACAAAGAAGCTCTATGGGAATCAAGAGTATTAGTAGTAGAATGTAGGGAAAGTCTCTTCTCTCATGTTACATCCTATGTTCTGATCTCATCTGTTCCAACTCACAGATAACTACTTATCTCTCATCTACACTTCCCAACTTCTTTCAGTGCAAATCAAATCTGTCCATTCTATCTTGGATATTCTTGCTGATTCAAGATAACTCTATAGAACTCCATTCCTTGACATTTAAGAATCACTAGTAATTAGAATAACTCACTTAGCAGTTACATTCCAGATAGCTACCCTAAGTATACTACCTAGTATATAATCTGATAGTTTATACTATAGTAGTCATCCTGAAAATCAACTAAAACTAGCATACCTCTTCTAGTGTTAGCAATGATATACTTCACTACTTTCTGGTGGTTTTCTACTCTCTAAAGTCTTCAGTTCCTAATCCAAAATATGCAACCTATACAACTCATAGAGGTATAGTATATAAGCTAAAGCCAAAAGTTGTTTTGATCTGTTTTTTGTATTCTTGGATAATGAGATGTAAACTATATTTAACATCCCTCTTAGGATGTTTGGTAAAGACCATAAGAGTTATATAGAATAGACAAACATGTTAAGATCATAGAAAATGGACTTAGCTTTTTCTTATTTTCTTATTTTTATTTTCATTTTATTTTGATTTATTTTTACTTTTCTATTTTTAGAACTTAGGGTTAGGGTTAGTGATGACATCACTCAGTCACATGATGCATGGAAGGATGTAGAAGGTTCTAAAAGAAGTAATGTCATATAACATATATACCATATATTGACCTTATGTCTTATACATGGTACTTTAGGGTAGGATGCATAGTAGCTAGCATGGACCATGTGAATAGGTATATAAGGTAGACTACTTTGTAAAGAACTCTCTATTGAGTTCTCTTGTGTTTACTCTAATACAAGAGTTTGTTCTTTTATCCAACTCTAAGAATTTAAGATCATAACAAAACAAGTATATTAAATAAATTACTATTATCTCCAATATATTCTTTTATCTTAAGTATATTCTTCTATCTTAAGTATAGTAAACTTATTTATCAGCAGTTAGAGCACACAAATTACTAACCATTCTATACAAAATTCTGTTTATCTCTACTACTATTAATACTATCTAAGTTTGCAGATTCCAGCTATTAATAAGTCTTAATATTTATTCATAAATTTAGGTTCTCTATTAGCTCTTCACATCACTCAGCAGTTAATTGCCAGAAATTTAACCTTACTAAACACTTGTTAGAGTCAAAGACAGTAGACTCTATTTATTTTCATTTTATATCTATTTTTTTATTTTGAACTTAGAGCTATGGATTAGTGTGATATCACATATATATGTCACAAAGATGTCACACAATGTGACAATGTGTCACATATCTGTTCTATGTTACACAAAAGAATGAAGAAAGTTCTAGAACAATAATATCATATAGTATATTTATTATATGTTGACCTTATAGATAGTATATAGCTTTTAGAGTAGGTTAGGTAAGATCTCACATAGACCAACTAACTAGCATATATAAGATAAATACTTTGTACTAGGAACTCTATTGAGTTCTCTTGTGTTAACCTAATATAAGATTTCTTTTTCATCTTAATACTTTGAGGTTTAAGTCATAACAACACTTATGTACTATGTAGTTCAGATTCCCACAGTAGTAGCACCTTCCAGTTAGTATAGGATGAGATCTTCAGATATTCATAGTGACATCTGGAGGAAACATCAGTAGTATTAAGTATAAAAGTGTTAAAAAAATAAGAAATAGTTGATGTAAGGAGACTTACTCTTCTAAGACCTTTCTCTTTTATGTTTTCCAGCTGATCTGTGTTCTATGACTCTTTCTGGTATCCACACTTATTTGCAGATCCACTTTCCCACACCCTAGACCTCTTTGAGCTATATACATATACTTTTCACCATCTGAATATGTTATTTAACTCTCCTTTCCTGTATTTTCTCACTTTTCTCTAATGTTATGTGTTCTGTGACCCTTTCCAGCATCCACACCTATCTGCTCATCTATTTTCCCATGCTCCAGAAACACTTGCTAGGCACTCTAGCTCTCTTCTAATTTGGTTTCTCTATTCTAAACTGTTTCTGACTACTTAAGTATCATCATTCCCTGATTATGTGAATAGAATTCTAACACATTAGAATGGACTTGTTATTATATAAAGTAGTTATCATATTTAGAAATCCCTATTCTGTTTTCTTTAGATTTTCTAAAGATGAGTGTATCATTAGTATTTTTCAAACAATAAACTTAGAATTTTCTGGAGATTTGAAGTACCTTGCTCTTTAACCTAGTTATCCTAACAGTTGATAAGAGACAGAGATGACTGAGGAACTCTATGGAGCTCAGAAGTTGAGAGAGAGAATTGAATAATTTGCTAAGTTAACTGAAATACTTTGTTGGCTTGTCTAACTTGATCTATTCTTTGCACAGCATTGAACTATATAGAAGGTCTATGTCTTCTAGTCTTCCCATTAGCTGGATTGTGATCTAGTTCTAGATTACTGTTCAAAGCCCATAACAAAATTTAACTATTATAGTCTGTAAATCTGTATAGCTAGCTTTTGAAATTAGAGTTTGGAACTAATCTAAATAATCCTCTACTACATAGATATCCTAGTAGTAAGCTGTTTCCTTGAATTGATTGATAGCTTCAGTAGTAGCATTAATAGAGAAAAAATGCTCTTAAAAGAGCTGCTCAAACTTGGACTATAATATTATGGGAAAAGTACTAGTAGTGGACTTTTCTCAGAATATACTTTATGACCACTTTGGGGTATGGCCACTTTTAGAGAATGAGAGGGCCTATATAATATTATCTTAGTTGTAAGAGAACTAATTTATAGATAACCAGATATAAAGAGAGCAGAAGCTGAGAAAGGCTTGCTTTAATTGTTAATCTTTACTAAAGTATTTTGAGGGTGGAACATTAGGTTGAGAGTAATAGAGTAGGTTTGTTAGTATACAAGTGTTGGTAGAGAAGGAGATTTCAATGTTTAAAAAAAGAATATACCTATGAGTATAAGAGTAAGGTTGAATATTAGAGTTTATAGGTTTCAAAGTTGGCTTAATAAACTCTATGAAGTTTGTTGGTGTTCAGAGATTGCTGACTAATGAAACATAAAAATTTCATAGTGTTTAGTATAGATATTTGTAATATTTGAATACTAGAATTTTGTATAAGAGCTGATTTTCTTATATTGCTCTTCTCTATTTATTACTAATAATAATCTCTCTTTCTTTTTGGGCTAGTATTCTAGTTATTTTCATTAAGAATATTTCTGACCATGGTATTCTTATCATTTTTTATGAAGTAAGTCTATCTGGGAAATTAAAATATAATATAAGTATATAGAATGTTTGTTATCTCCATAAATCTTACTCTATTCTCTTTGGTTTTTCTGAAGATAAGCTATGTCTTTAGAATATTTTGTTAATAAAGCTTAGGTTTTTCTGGAGATTGTGAACTCTATATATCCTGTAGACTTTTCTTAGTCATTATAATAGAAAAACAAAGTCTTTTCTCTTTAGGACCTCAAAGCATTACTAACTTGGTAGTCTTAGATTATCTACCTCAATATTTCAACCTTCTTTTCTTGAATAATATTTATACTAAGTAATTATCTTATAAACTCTGTTAACACTGATAAGACTTTATATTTCTTTCAGTATCATCTGAGAGAAGTAGCTAATAGCTAGTATACTTTTGAACATTCTACTAATAGCATATTTACTAGTCTTATAAGCTAACTCTGGAATCTGCAAACTTTAGTATTTAACTCTGTCTCTATTTCTATGGATGTAATCTCTCTTCTATTGCCTTCAAAAATCTCTTTTCCTGCCAATGTGCTAATACTCAGAAATTTATTCTACTATTCTCAACCCAATAGCTTATCTCTACCAGATTTCAACAGTGATTGACAAGTAAGATGAGCCTTTCTCAGTTTTTTCCCCCTTTATATTAGATTATTTATAGACTAGTTCATGTATAGTCAGAACAAGATTTTTTAGGCCTTATTTTTCTTTAGGAGTAGCCATATTTTGTACTTCCAAATAGTCTGAAAACATCTTTTGTTAGAGGTCTATCACTAGTACCTTCCCTATCACTAAATAGTCAGAATTCAAGCAGCTTTTCTAAGAACACTTCTTTCCTATTAATATCACTACCAAAACAGTTAAAAAACTAGAGGAAACCACTGATTACTAAAGGAGCTGTATAGTAAAAGAATACTTAAATAAGTTCTAACCTTTAATTTTAGAGGCTAGCTATACAGATTTCTATATGATAGTAGTCAAGTTTTGCTATGGACTTATAATAGAAATCTAGAACCAAATCACAATACTATCTGTAGGTCAACCTGAAAATACTGATCCTATAGTATAGTTCAAAGCTATGCAATATATAGACTAAATAAAAAGCTTTTACCTTCTTATTACTTTAGAAACTACTAACATTTCTAAGACCTTCACAGTACATAAGCTAGTTAAATCTAAATCTATAAAGACCTTTTTTAATTGTTTTATTAATAAACATTGATTGAACACTTATTAGGGCAACTGAACAAAGTCTATAATAGGAAAACTCAAGTTTTATAATCCATACTATATATATATATATATTCCAATTTCCTATATTAGCTTACTTCATAAGAAATGATAAAAATAGCATGACCAGAGACATTCCTGATAGATATATTTAAAATGTTTGCCTAGAAAAGAAAGAGAGATTATTATTAGTGATAGATGAAGAAGAAAATCAATAATAGACAGAACTAGACTCAGTATAGATTAGTAATAGAAAGTAGTAGAGTTAATTGAATGAATACTATAAGATTGACAATAGTGTTTGGTATTCTAGAGAAGAAGATAATTCTGTAGACTTTACTGGTGATGGTAGAGTGTTAGAGTTTTGCAAAAAAAAAGGTTCTCTTATAAGTAGTAGATGTGGTATACTACTATAAGTTCTACTCAGAGTAGACTTTGCTTATAATCTTAATTTTGGGTAATGTCAGAGGATATTGGCAATACTGTAAGTTCAGATCTACTCTACAGAGGCTTAGTTACACTACTAGGCTGGTTATTATCAGAATTGAAGGTAGTGAACTCTAATTATTTTTCTTTTTTATTATGCTGGAACTAAGGATGAGATTTTAGCATAACATTACATGTCACATGATATGTTAACAGCTATGATCATCCAATTATATGCTACAAAAGGTTCTAGAACAATAATGTTATACAGCATGTGTAACATATGTTGATCTTATAGTATACATATATCTCTTTCAAGTAGGCTAGAATAGTATGGCATAAACCATAAGTAAAAATGTATATAAGATAAACATACTATACTTCAGAGCTCTATTGAGTTCTTTTGTATAAACTCTATACAAGATTCTTTTTTTTGACTAGCTCTAAGATCATAAGTTCATAATATCTAATGTTGTGGCAACTACTAGTCACAAAGACCAATAATAATACAAATGAGTAAATCTCTTAAAGTGAATATAGTATGAGAAGTTCACAAGAGAACTCAACAAGGAGTCTCTTCTTTATTAGAGTTCTATTTATACAAAGTCTACATGGTCCATGCTACTAATAATTAACCCTGCCCTTATATCTATGCTTCATTCTTATATCTGTCTCATTTCTTACTCAAGGCTACCATATTGCATCCATGTGCTCTTATGTTATCTTCTAAATCCTTCTATCTTGTTCTAGGCTTATGATGTCACATCATGTGACATGTCATGTGACTGTGATGTCACGTGCCTCTTCATTGTCCAAAAGAAAAAGAAAAGAAAAGAAAAAGAAAATCAATATAAAATCAGAAAAATAAAAGAAAAGAAAAGAAAAATAAATATTATTAGTGTTTAAGCATCCCATAACATCTAGACTAGCTCCTAATGAATTGGTAACCACCTCTGCTTTATTCTGATCCCTATTGTTTAGTCTACTATAGTAATATTATATTTATTTAGTTAATTGTAGTTGTAGATATTGATCAGTCAAGTATACAGACTATGTGCTTAAACTATTCTACTATGGTATATACAGTAGTGATATAACAGTAAAATATCTTACCCAAATATCATCTGGAGTTCTTGGACGCTTATGATTTCTCAAATAAAACTAATCCTCTTATTAATAAGCAAAACCTCATATTAGCCTTCATATAGCTCAAGTAGCACAACCTTAGAATTGACTGGTAGAAAAGAGAAGTAGTTCTGACAAGATATTCCACATATTGCTCTGATTTCCAGAACTTTCACAAAACTAAAAAGCACTAAATATGCATTTAAAAATCTATTACTCTAATGTCTTTCTCATTTTGGCTAAAGACTCTAAAGATATGTTTAAATCTCTATAGACATCTAGTAACTATATGGAGAAGCTGAAAGATTATTTTTACTAATTCAACTACTTCTGGAACCCATTTTTTCTTGATCTCAAAGCCAGGCCTACTCTTTTTTAATATCTATTAAAATGACTGAACAAAGTTCATGAAGTTACATAAGATTTTATATTTCTAGGAAAACTCAAGTAACTATAATCAAATACAACTCACTTTTAGAAAAACCTAAGAGAAATTTTCTGAAGGTGACTATTTTTCTAAATATTCCGAAGTCTATTACAATCTAGCAAAACAATGCTAAGCTAACCATTAGATAATAGCATGCAAATAGTTAGGAGCTTGGGCAGAAGTATTACCAAAAAGGCAAAGAACACTTGTTAATAAGAAAACAACTAGTAACAATCTAGAAGATATTTTGAAAACAGTGTACAAACATAAAATTTGGCAGCTATTAGTGAGAAAGTCTATAAGTATTGTAGTAGGGTTCAACAACATTGTAAGACAGAAGAATCTGTACTCAAGTCCATAGAGTTTGGTATTGAGAGGCTCTGCTTGAATAAATAAGATGAAAAGTCAGATCCTCTTACAATATCTTTCTAAAGTCTTTTGTTAGAGCTATATCATAAAAAAGTCCCTTCTATCTCTTCATATATATAACAGTCTGAGTCAGTCTTTGTAAAAAAAGACTTTAATGTATATTCTTTATCTCCTGTGGAGCAGTTAGAGTTGGATGTATTTATTGTAGAGAACATATGTACTGGATAGATAATATCTTTAAAGTTTTCTATAGCTGTACTAGTATTTTTTATCAAGAAAAAAAGAATGACTTTCTCCACTTGGTGTAAGATTATAGAAATCTTAATACAATTACAATTAACAAGTATCTGTTCCTACTGATCTCTAAGCTTGTTATAAAACTCCAAGGTACTTGATAACAAGTAAAAGATAACCTGTTAGAAATATAAATAATGGACTTAACTTTATTCTATTTTCTTTTTCATTTTATTTTCATTTTTGGACTTAGGTAGAAGGTGTGACAGTCACAGTCACATAATCATGTAACACAAAGAAGGATGTAGAAAGTTCTGAAACAGATAATGTCATATAATATGGTAACAATATGTTAGCCTTGTAGCAAGCACATATACTTTAGAGTAGAGTAGTTAGTATACACATAGACTATGGTCTGTAATATATAAGATAGACTATTTTGTACCATAATATAACCTTCTATATGAACCATTGAATTTTTGAGCTCTTAGTAATGTTTTTTGGTATTACTAATAGTATGTATTTGACAAAATTTATATTAAGTACCTAGGTTTGGTTGTTTCTGAGAATCAGGTTGAGATAAACTCTAAATGTTGCTATATTGACCACTTATACATGTTATAACTTAAGTGTTGTGATAACTACTAGCCAAGATGTTCAATAGCATATTAAAGTAATCTTATAGATGAGAATCTTATGGAGGTTACAAGAGAACTCAACAAGAAGTTCCTAATGTATTCCTCCTCTATATATACTACAAGCACATGGTCCATGCTAGCAATAAATAGCCCTACTCTAATATTCATGTATCAGCCATGTATCAGCCATGAGTACATCATATGTATACTATAAGGTAAACATATACTTTAATATTATTCTTTTGACTTCTTCTTTTAGATTTTATACCTATCATATCATATCATGTAATTCATCATGTAATCACAATCTCATATTTCTTTATTATTCAAGAAATAAAATTAAAATAAAAGAAAAGAAAAAGAAAAATCAAGTCAAAGAAAACAGATAAAAAGAAAAGAAAATCAAAATAAAATACAAGAGTTTAAGTGTATTATAACATTAAGTCTTAAGTTAAAATAAAGAACATACTCTTATATTGAGTAACACAAGAAAACTTAATAGAGTTTCTAGTACAAGCTAGTCTATCTTATATATTATAGATTATAATCTGTTTACATATTACAACTAATTTACTCTAAAGTCTATATGTCTTCTATAAGATTAATATGTTGTTACCATACTATATAACATTATTTATTTTAAAACTTTTTATAATCTTTTTTGTGCTATATAATTATGTGACCTATCATTGTAATAGGTATTATACCTTCATTATACTCTTTTGTCTAAGTTCAAAATAGTAAAAATAAAAACCAAAAATAAAATAATAGAGAAAATAGAAAAATATTTTTTAGCTTTACTAAATTTTTACTAGAGATTTATTTATATATTTCTAAATATAGCTCACTCTCTTTTTGATATAACAGAAAGTAATAGTACTTGAAATTAGAATTCTATATAACAAGTAGTCTTCAATATACTTAAAGATATCATTACTATAGTACTAATACTTATCTCTCTATACACTTTAGCTCTATTCCACATTGAAGTAAATAGCTCAAACTTTGTAACTAATATAGTACTCTTCCAGATCTCTCAGAAAGATAGTAAGTAGCACCTAGTCACTTTTCTTAGCAAGTCTCTCTCTCTAGTAAAATATAACTATAAGATACATAACAAGAATATACTAGCAATTATCTATATATTGAAAAAATGACATTATTTCATAGAAAATACTATAACTACAGTTAAGATCTGAACAGACTACAAGAACCTGGAGTATTTTATGACTACTAAGAAATTGAACCAAAAACAAGCTTAGTAGTCATTATGCCTAATATAATTCAACTTTATTATCTAGAAAAATCTATGGATAAGTCCAATACAGCATTAAGATAAGTAGATTATGGCATAGGTATTATATAATACTCTTTTACCTAAGTCCAAAAAAATGAAAATAAAAATAAAACTTAAAATAAATGGAAAATGGAAAATAAAAATAAAAGAGAAATAAAATAAAATAAAAAGCAAGTCTATTATTCACAACTCTGATAGAGCCAACCATTTGAAAAATCTATCTAGAAGGACAAACATAAAATTATCAAGAGAATCTTATAGCTATATCAGGATTTCCACAAGAACTATCTAGATATATCCAGAGTTTCTACAATCTACATATTTGGAAAATTGTATAGCAAAGCTATAAAGATATAATTTTAGAAGAAAATAATATTATGATTTCATTAATATGTTTAATAACTTAGTCTTAGTCTGATCACTAATAAACCTTGCTTTTCCAAATACTAGTTCATAGAAGTTTTGTAACAGCTATACTACAACCAAAAATGAACTCCTGCTCTAGTCTTTCAATTTGGTAACAAGATATATCTCAACTTCATAGATATTCACACTATACATTTCTCAGCCAAACTGTTATATTAATATCCTAGATTTTATATGATAGAGAAGTAAGTGAAATCCATAGTATTAGAGCAACTAGGTGAAAGAGCAAAGCACTTCAAATCCCTAGGAAATCCTAAGTCTATTGTCCAAGAAATTACTAAACTATACACTCACCTCCAGAAAATTTTCAGAGAACAAAATGAAGATTCCTAAAGATGATAACTACTCTATATAATAACAGGTCCATTCTAATATGTTAGAATTTTGTTTACATAAGCAAGGAATGATGATACTTAAGTAATTAGAAATAGTTTAAAATGGAGAAACTGAAATAAAAGAGAGCTAGAGTACTTAGTAGGTACTTTTAGAGTATAGGAAAGCAGATATATAGATATGTAGATAACACTAGAAGACTTGAGAAAATGACAGAGTGTTGTAGAAGAACAAGAAAGTGTGTAAAAGTGAGTTTAATAATATATTCAGATAGTTGAAAGTATTGATGTACAGCTTAAAAGGTCCTAAGTATGGAAAATCAGATAAGTAGATGAGTGTGGATGTGGAAAAGGATCATGGAACATAGATCAGCCAAAAAATATGAAAGAGAAAAGTCTTGAAAAAGCCAGTCCCCTTACACATGGCCTATTGACTAAAACTTTTACTAGAATTAAGAAGACTATACCTAGCATTTAGTATCATCAAGCTGACCATACTACCTAAAAACTAAATACCTGACAGATGGTTAAACCCTCTCCCAAACTCTATTCTCATAGATAGACAAGAAGAGTAGGAAGTTTCTGAATGGTCATTAGTACCACAAAAAGTTTTAATATTTAGCCAAATGAAAGAACTTTGGCTTAAAGAAGAATTCTTAGGAAAATATCTTACAGGTATTTGTGCTAGATAGGGTGGTAGAGTTCTACTAACTGAATTCCTGAGCTCCATAGCTTATCTAAGCAGTAGAAGTTTTGACCATAAATTTTCATACAATTTCTACTACTTTAAGTCACAACAATATAAAAGAAGAGTAAATATAAGAGGACCTGTTCTTTTACAAAACTCTAACATCTCAATACTACTGAATTAGGGTTAGTGACAACATAGGTCACATGACAAGGAAGGTTCTAGTAGAATGACATCATACCTTATACAGACCTCATGGCTAACACATAGTTGGTTAGAGTAGGCTAGAAATAGTTAGCATGGGCCAAAGACTGAGTACTTATAGAATTTTGATATTGTCATGAAATATAAGTTATAGAATAATACTACTATGGAAGATATGTTATGAATAGGTAGAATAATAAATAACACCACTATAGAAGACAGACTATTTTGGATTAAATAGACTATAAAACAGCCAAGAAACTTAATTATAGCCAAGTGTAGTAGTTATTATATCTGGAGAAATTTGATTTTGTCTTCCATCATTGTCTAAATAAGTCTATAAAGAAGCCAGATATACTATATTAAAGACTAGACTATAGTAATAGCTTATATAATAATCAAGATATAGTTTTAATCAAGCTAGAATTTCTAACAGTACATGCAATGAAAGATATAGCATTTGATGGAGAGGAATATAGAAGAAAACTCAATAAAGTTTCTATTACAAACTAGTCTATCTTATATACTACAGACTACAACTAATCTATGCTAAGGTTTTGTATATTTTATAAGGCTAACATGCTATTGTCATACTATATAATATTATCTGTTCCAGATCCTTCTATAACCTTCTCTATATCACATGACTATGTGACTGTGACTATAACAACTGTGACAATCATATATGACATCATACTAAATCCTAATTCAAATTATAAAATAAAGAAATAAAAATAAAAATGAGAAAGAATAAACAAAGTTCACTATCTTCAACTCTGATAGTCATCAAGAAGAACCAGTAGCTTGTACAGCTAAAAAACTTGTCTATCATTTTCCAAGTCAATATAGTCTTTGTTAGAAAATCCAATCCTTTTATGCTTTAGTCTTAAAACTTTACTTATTACAACTTAAATCCAAGAGTTAGAGTAGAAGAAGAACCTTGTATTAGAGTTAACACAAGAGTGACCAACTTGTAATAGTCACACTACTAACCATTTGCTAAGTCAAAAACTAAATAAAAAAGGAATCAAGTCTATTATTCTCAAGTCTAATACCACTATAACTCTATAGTACTGATTCAGCCCTTCTAGACTCTGAACCCTGTAGACTTAGCTATACTTACACCCCATGCTTTATCTGTCACCACTGTTACTATAATTGTTATACCATACTCCCTATATCTCCAAGTAATCTTCTAGATATTTTTATTAGTATTTCTAGCCATCTAGTTACTATTATTTTCTAATTATCTCAGCACTGCCCCATTAGACAAGAATAAACTGTAAAATACTGATAATAACTACCACTTTCAGGAAATCTTATTCTCTTAAGTTTCTTCTAAAGGTATACTCTCTTTTATCTCCTATATAGATAATATATCTTAGGTTTCTCCTAAAAGTCTTAACTACATATATCTTGTAGACTTTGCTCAGTTGCCCTGACAGTCTTCTGAGTAATTAGAGATGAATATTTTGCTTTCTTTTTAAGGTAAGGTCTATATTTCCAATATCTCAGACTTATAATATTGTATTATCTCTCTTTATCATGATTCAAATATTACTGGGAATGCTGGACATTAGAAGACTCTAAAACTAGTATCACAAAGTTACTGGTGGCTCTAAATGTTCAGATACATTAACTAATATGTTGGCACTTACAACCTTTATTTGTGGACTAAGCCAATTCATTACTCATCTTTGAAAGAAATATATCTGCTCTCTGTGCCAAATGCAAGACTATTAGTGTCAACTTCATTGTAGAACTCCTAAAGTCCATGAGATTTGACATGATAATGACAGTAGTAGACTCTGTCTCAAAGAAAAGTTGCTTTACTCCAACTTACACTATTTTGGATAGAAAACCACAGTTTGTAGTAGTATTCTTCATGTCACATCCCAATTCAGTTATATCTATCCTAACCCATAGATAATGCTTATTTCCTGATCTACACTCACAAATCTCTTCTAGTGCAAATCAATCCTATTCATTTCAATCACTTCTCAGACATTCTCACTGGATATTTTAACAACCCTATAGATCTTTATCTTATTTGAGAACTACCCAAAACCAAGATAACTCATTTACAGCCTCTATTTCCTAGATAATTAACTTAGGTAAAGTATAAAGTACTTAGTATATAACCTGGTATTTATAAAGTAAACTCTTATTCTAAAAATCATCTAAAACTGATACTCACTTCTGGTGTTGGCAACAATATATCTCTTTACCTCCTGATAGACTTATTCTCTTCAACTTTCTAAGAGTGACCTCTGAAATATATGACTGGTGTAACTAGTAGAGGTACAGTACATAAGATAAAGCCAAAGGCTGTTCAATATCTATGTTTTACAGATTTCAGATAAAGTATCCTCACTCATATATCTTCTGAAAATGATATAAACTACATTTAACATTTTACAAAGAAACTCTACTATTTGCTAGGAGTTGAAATTGCTTTATCTACTATCTGGCACCCCAAATTAGATAGATGGATGGAACAAGTAAATCAAAAGCTTGAACAATATCTCTAGATATTCTTAATGAATAATGGAGTGATTGGTACAATCTTCTCTTGTTGGCAGAGTTTCAGCATAACAATCATGTACACTTCTCTATATAACAACTACTGTTTCTTCTCAACACAAGGTGACTGCTATGAATGGGATTTGAGCCTCACTAAAGAAATGTTAGAAATCTTCTGAATAAACTTAGTTGTTTTCATTTTTCTAGTCTTTTATGATTTCTTTTATAGTTTAGTTTCCTTATTTCCTTCTTTAGACTTAGCTAAGGAGTGTGATGTTATGTCACATGTGACAGTCACAAATTTCACATATATGTTACTATCAATATCATACAGTTATGTGACTTGGTAAAAACATTATAGAAACTACCAGAAGAACTTAGTTCTAACTTTAGGGTAGATTAGAGATATACAGACCAACTCCTAGAGATATATAAAGTAGACTACTCTATAGCAAGAATTCTATTGAGTTCTCTTGTATTACTTAATATATGAATACACCTTTTACTTTAATACTTAGGCCTAAGTTATAACAAGAATATCAAAGTTAGAGTGTGTCTCAAAGTTTACTGATTGAATAATGTCTGCATTGGAAGAAGCAATGTCTGCTATTCACAAGTCTTAAGAGAACATGGCTAAGTACTATAATCAACAATGTACTTCTATATCAGTATTCTATCTTAGTGATAAAATATTTCTGGACTCCTTAGATATTTAATAATATGCTTCTCTACCAAGTTATCTCAACATCACTCATAGTGGAGAAGTAAGTGGAACCCATATCAAGATATGACATTAAGTCAACATTTTTACTCTACTGCCAAAACTCTCTTAAGTACTGTCTTTAAATTATTTGGTCTGGATTTTTGACTATCTAGTATAATTATTTCAAGATTAGGTTAATAGTATTCTGTTTAATATTCCAATTGATTGGTATAGACTGTCCAGAGTATTTAGAACAGCTGTTACCTCTAGAGAACTCCATTCTATCTTCTTAAAATTTTCTGGAGATGAGTTGTATATTATGTAGGCTAGAGCAATAAACTGAGGATTCTCTGGAGATCATAAACTTTATATATATTCTATAGACTTTGCCTAGCTGTCCTAACATAAAGAATATGATCAATTGGTAAGGTATAAGAATACAAGATCATATTTATAGCTATATATATCTATTGATCAAAAGAGAAAGTAAAAACATTCTTGAAAAAACAATGAGAAAAGTATAAGGGAAATATGAGAAGGTTTCTACTACTACAGAATGTGCTGACTAATACAACATAAACAAAATACAAGATATAGTAATTATAAGTTATAAGATAAAATAGTTCCTACATATATTCAGAATATATTTAATATAAGTCAAATATCTGTAAAACCTAAGATAGAGAATCATTTGTAATATATGACCTTAGTACTTGTCACTTGGTTGCAACTTTATAAGTTAAGAAACAGAGTTTGAAATAGTAAGTACTAATAAAATAAGTATGTCATCTTCAACATTAGAGATTTAGTATTAAGCATGTTTGATTATCAGACTGAAGATTACAAAATATCTACCAGTTTTTAAATACTAAAACAAGTGTCTAAAACACTTAGATACTTGAGTGATGCTATTACTACATATTTTAGACAGTTCTCTAAATTGAGTAATATCAGTATCTGAGCTTAACTTCATTATCTAGGCAGATATTTGATCAAGTTAATCTACAATAAAATACTAATGAGGTTTAGAGTTTGGAATAGAAGTAAACTTTACCATAGAAGACTGAGTACTTATAAAGTTTTAAGGTAGGCAAGTTTACTATAGAAGACAAGTTACTTTTAGAGTTTTGGATGAGAACTAGTCTATTATAGAAAATTAAGGTTAAACTTTGATATATAATAACATATCATACTGATTATATATTTTCAAAAGGGCCCTTAAGAGGTCAGAATATGAGTGGGACTTAGAAAAGTGAGGTGTATTATCATTAACACCAAAATTTAGTGCTGGTTTTAGTTAATTTTTAGGGTAAGAACTTTACAATATAACTATCTGATTTATATACTAAGTACTCTGTCTAAGACAATATCTATGAAATAAAAACTACAAGTGATTATTCTGGATCTGTATAGTCCTTGTATATTGGAAAGAAGTTTCATGGAATTGTTAGAATATCTAGTGAGAATGTCCAAAAAAGTGATAAAGAGAATTCATCTATAATAAATAAGTTTGGGAAATATAGATCAGAAGAAGTGTATTTTCTGTAAGAGAAAGCAGATGTGGCTAAATCAGTATTTTTATAATATATTCTGAGCTCTTATATTTCATTTTTATTTTATTTTTTTATTATCTATTTTTCTTAATTTGATTTTTTATTTTCTTTCTTTTGGATGATAAAGAGACATGTAACTATGGTCATATGGGAGGAGAGATGGCATAGTAGAAGAAACCCCTATCCATGTGTATTATGCTTACCTCAAACCTACTTGAGGTTATGGGTTCAATTTCTTAGTAGTTCTTTGTATTGGGTAACTACATAAAAAAAAAGTTAGGATATTGATACTCCATACATAATTTCTCCTGTAGGCACAGACTTGTTAAGATCGTTGACAGTGGACTTCATTTTTATTTTCTCTTTTCACTTTATTTTTATTTTTATTTTTATTTTTATTTTTATTTTATTCTCTATTTTTAGAACAACTTGGGTTAGGGTTTATTAGTCATGCTGTCACATCAGTCACAAGTTGATGGCAAAGTCACAAGACTGATCACAAGACTTGGGAGAATAAAGTAACATCATACAACATGGACAACATATGTTGGCCTTATGTCATATACATGGTCATTTAGGATAGGGTGCACAGTAGTGAGCACAGACCATGAGAAGTAGTATATAAGGTAGACTACTTTGTACTAGGAACTCTATCAAGTTCTCTTATTGCTTAACACTTTGAGCTTTAAGTCATAACAGAACTGCCATCACATCCCATGTAATAAATTGTTGACTTAAAAAAAAAAAAAACTATGGTCACATGACATATAATATAATGTAACATCACCAGTCATGTGAAATAGAAGGTTGTAGAAGATACTAGAAAGATAATATTAGGATGTATGTCATCTTCATAGTGTAGATATGTTGGACTTATAAACAATGCATGTACATTCATGTATAGTAGTGTAGGAATACATTGGGGATTCCTTGTTGAGTTCTCTTGTGATTCTCATAAGACTCTTTGTATGATAAGAGTACTTAGTGAGTCTTTGGTCAGTGGTCACCACAACAAATATATAACACATGGACCAGTGTGAACTGTACTTAACACTT